>DWON01006457.1:0-13840 GCA_018251015.1 Phocides pigmalion okeechobee
ATGCTATAATACTAATTTAAGAATCTGTAAAATCTATGATTAATTAGCTTCTATAGTCAAAAATCAGATCAAAGATGCGTTTTTTTTATCGTAAAGATATTTGATGTCAAACTTAATGTTGCACGGGCGTCCGATGTCTCCATTTTTCGCGGCATACAACGGTACCATTACTGTGCGAGTCGTGGCATACGAGAGGTTAATCGATATCATATCAAAATATTTTTATTCAATACAGATTCTTTACAGAGTTCCTTTAAACGTTAGTAGGCTGCCAATGATTCTCCTGGTTTGAAGGAATGTTCAAAATCCCCTCTGCAACCTCTACATCCTTGCTACGAATATATGTATTACAAATTATTATTTAGAATTATTCAGCAAGTGGATTTTTATATATTGGCGTATCGTATATTTATTGTTTAAGTAATCATTAATTTTATGATATCGCTTTAATCAGTATATGTTTAATGATCATTTTAAACTTTCTTCCAGTGATTTATGATATGATTTTAATTCCGTGCTACCTCGACTGCTATGCGCCAATATTGGTTCTGTGCCACCTAGCCCAAATATAGGAAGTATCTCGCTCGCCATAACGTTGCTCTTATACCACTCGGTTGAATCGGACCTCTTTACTTCTAAATCTTTATACTGTGCCTGAATTATGCTTGTTTGCAATGAGACTGCTCATAGCTATGTTGTATTTCACTCCAGGGACCAAATTAAAATGATATAATTTAAAATTAAGAAGGTTTTACGGAGTAAGTTACTGTTTGTACAACACATTGCTTTTATTTAAAGACTGAAGAGGTGTGTTGTTTAACATCTTAATTTAGATATTTTAGCAGTCTTAGAATTAACTACATTGCGTATAGACTTAGGATAATAGGATAACAATAAAATCTTTGTTAGCCTCAAGATAATACCTTGTTTGTACAAAATCTTGTGGTGATATAACAACATAAAAAAGTAAAAAATAGTTCACTCATTACTTATCAAAGCCAATCCAATCAAGTCGTTGAATGTCGACATTGTTCCATCCCAAAAAAATGAACCTAATGATAACAAAGCAGGAATAATATATTTTTAAATTTCGTGTGTCAACTATCTCTAATTAGACGTTGTATGTGGTTTACCAAATACTATAAAAACCATTTCAAACCAAACAACGAGTATCCTTTGAAAACGAAACAATATGTTAGGTAATTTGTTATTAAGGTCCTTTTTATTCGTTTTATAAATAAAATTTCCTTTGGAAATAAAATGATACTTGATGTTTGTGATTATGTGTTTGTCAATAATAATTATGTTCTTTATTATATTATATAACTATATTATTTATATATGTGACTGTCCCTAACGTCATTTAGAATGTCTGCAAAATTATTCATTGTTTTTTTTTGTCCAGGTTAATTCAAAAAGACCCATTGATATGTTTGTATTAACTGAATGACAATTCCGATGCGCATGTTTTTATATAAGCGATTATTAGAATATTGTGACAAAACTTAATTTTATTACTTTTAATTAACCCAAAATCATTATAAGACATTTTTGTTAGTAGTGACAATATAACAATGATCTTGGATCATATACAAATAATTAGCAATATTTTGGGTAGGTCGATTAATAACTTAGTATTTTAATTGTGTTTCATTTCAAGTGTGCTTCGAATATGCAGGTGGACTTATGCTAAAGTTAGTTGGAAAATTAGAACTCCTGAATAGAATGTCAATATACTCGAAGCGTAATATCATTCAATTAATATCCCGAGAATGAAATCAGAAATTAAGTTAAAGTTAAATTCAAATTTTAACCAACTTTCAATCCTTACAAGTAATTTATATGATTGGCAGATTTTTTGAAAATGCCAGATTATTTTTTTTATAACAGCTTACTGTGCTCATGTCGTACTACACAATAATGTTACTATCATGTTACTATGATGTTTTTGCGTCAGGGACTTATGTTGTGAACAATTTAGCTATCATTTCTAATGCTGATTAGTAATATTTTTTTCATGTTTGTTAGTAAATTATTATTTTTTTGAGATATTAGGTATGTTTTCATGTTGATAAGTAGTTTTTAATGTAATTTAATGTAATAGAATCGATATTTTGCTTCAGTTTGCAAGTACCGATATTGGTAATATATAATTTTGTAAAATATCGTCTTTTTATTAATGAACCCTATTTTTATTACGTTTAACTTAGGACTCTAGTCGATGATTCAACAGCGGTTCCGTTCAGTAGAGGACTTACTATGTCATGACTAAGGTTGTTCCTGTGAGAGGAAGGAAACTGGACTATGATCTCGTGGGTACCATTTTTGTTCAGGCAGTTCCAAATACTCCCAGAAGTGTTTTTAACACTTTCCCCGCGGTGCCGATATACATGATCGGGCCAGTATTGCGAGAGGCAGCCCTAAACTGGAGCTTATTTGATTGTACTGAAGATACGCCGACAAATGAATGAACTATTGTATTTTTTAGCATCTGTGTGTCATCTACGAATACACAGACATAATGTACGCCCCCAGTCTTGTAGCGCCGACGTAAACACAGCACTTTTGTTCGCCCGTAATCCATACAAATTTATCGCTACAACCCAGGTGTGTAGGAGCCGCAAGCGCGTCGCACCCTGACTACACAGCAGTATTGTAGCCGCAGGGAAGTGTTAATATTCAAATATTACATAGAACAATAATACAAAATTAAATAATGTTATCAGCCACCCTAGTTTGCAGTAATGCTCAGTCTGGTCCGTAGTTGTCTACCTGGCTATCTCAAACTATTAAAGTACAACAAATTTCTTATGTGCAAGGTGGTGATTACATTGCGAAAACGTTTGGTGAAATATGTTATCACTGGTTTATATACTCATATAATTTTGTTCCTTGAACATTTTTATTGTGGCGCTCATATAGCTATCATCATCGAGTTAGGAGTGCGAGGAGCGGGGTATGGGTTACGGGCGAACAAAAGTGCTATACTTACGTCGGCGCTACAATACTGGGTGTGAATATTACGTCTGTGTATTCGTAAATGATGAGATGCTTAAAAATACAATATTCAGTGTATTGTCGCCGCATCTTCAGTCTAGAGAAATAAGCTCCAGTTTAGTGTCAACTCCTACAACGCTGACCCCATATAAATATAAACACCGCAGTCAAGTGTTAATTTCTTTAAAAATAAATTGAAGGTTATCGTTACCATGTAACTATTAAAGAGGTAAGTATATAAAAAGACAAAACGTGTATAGTAATTAATATATTTCGAATTCAAAAATATTTCATTCTATCACTTTAAATTTTATCGATGTGCGAGGTTCTTCGACATTTGTACTGTTCCTTGACTTATAGTCTTTAAATTAACTAAGAAGAGTGTTTTTCTTGCGTGTACACGTTGCCCAAGCCTTTTTTAGCTGCAACTTGATCTGGAAAAAAAATATAGGTATTAATACTTTAACCGCGGCGTTCGTATATCATATCGAGTCAGCGTTGCGAAGCGGCACTAAACTGGAGTTCTATTGTGTAGACTGAAGAGGCCCCGACAATTCACTAAAGTATTGTATTTTTTAGCATCTGCGTATCATCTACGAATACATAGATGTCTAATATCCGTTTCCAGATTTGAAGCGCCGACGTAAATACAGTAATTTTGGTCGTCCGTAATCCATACAGATTTGTACGTACAGCATAGGCGTGTACAAGCCAAGGCGCGTTGCGCGAAGTAATAAGTGTCATAGAAAACTAAATCCAGCAGCAGTGACAGTTTTGTGATCAGATTATCATCTGAAGCACGACTCCTATAATCAGGTAGTCGTTGCAGTCCATAGACAACAGAATTAAAATCCTATTTTAGGTTGAACATACGACTGTGCTACTTCTAAAGACTAATATAGTCGTCTCGCTTCTAAGTGTAGGCGGCGACCGCAACTCGCAAATCAAAACGCAAAAGTTGCTCCTAGTCTGATTATGAGGGTGGTAGACGTACCTCCCCGTTTGAATTTTAGTTCTACGATCTGTCAGATTTTCGGCTTCTGTATGATATCTTATTATTTATGATTTTTCGTAGTTACGATTAGTATTGGAGTTATGTCTGAGATAAGCTTCATATATTTACTTTTATTTCTTTCTTTTTTCTAAAGTTTATGTGAATGAAGTCACGGATATAACTAATAAAGTAGCAAAGAATAGATATATATATATAGATATAGAATAGCGAAGAAGTAATAAAGTACAATATTAATTTGTAACAGACTTTCTTCATAAGTCAGATGCCTTATTTAAGTAGCATTATTTTAATAAAGTATTAACCAACTATTCTGGTGTAAGTTGTCTAAAAAAGTTTGTCTATATAAAGGACCCAATGCTAATTGCGGTTTGTAGAAACCGTATTTGAATTTACGGCGTGCGAGCGCGCGCATGGAATTCTAAATAGTATACAGCTGCTGATGTTATTCGCGGTTGTGAGCTAGTGCTCGCGGAAATTAAAATGTTGTATTTTGTAAAATATATGGAACTTCTTACACACTTCTTATTGAAATTAAAGTAGGAAACGAATATGTATCCCACATAACTTAATTTTAAGCTGTAACGTCAAATAACGGTTATTTAACATTTGTAACTAACCCCATACAAGATGAGAGTCGGTCACAGATACGTTGCTATTATTGCTGCTCCTGAGGACTATGAGGGTCGGCCCAATTAGTAATACCTTTCAACAGAAAATCGAAAACTGCTTGTGTGACAAGCTTTTGCTGTGAAGGTGGTACATTATCAGTCGGAAGTGTTCGCATATTGTATATTTTATATTAACTGATAAATAATATCTAAATTGAGGCAATGTTTTTAGTTCATATATAATAAAGCTTAATTACTAGCTATTGGAAACACCCAGAAAGTGAAAAGTAGAAGGTTTACTTCAATAACTCTACCTACTTTATGCCATACAGTTGGGATAGTCCCGTTAACTGGATCTCTTTTTTTGTCCTAACTGCACTGCATATTCGCTATATTTGTTATCAACAGATACAAGACACCTGTCAACAGTTTATAAAAAGACAAAAGACCCGTTTATCTTCAAGCTCAACGACAAATAACTATGTATTGTAAGCATAAACATCTATACAATGTATGTAGTTAGGTACTGTTCCTTTAAGTCTAATAAATATGATATGTATCAATATCCTGTTCACTTGTCAGTTATAAGTTTATTAGTACCACAAGTACTTAAAAAGGTATCTAAACGGGTTTTATATACATACGTTGATGTTGATGGCTATTTCTAAGTCTCGGTGCCGCTTGTAAAAAAAATGAGAATAAACTGAGGTTCCTTACAACAACAGATGTTAATTTATTGAACGACGTTGTTTATAAACAGGGTTGTGATATATTATTGGCGAGTATGAGAACATGCGCGGAACGCCTATTTTAGTCCGAATTTCCAGGAAGCCATTCCCATCTAATCCTCATCTCGTTCTCACTATTCAAACGAGATTTAAGATCGCCAATTCTTTAGTGCCGTCTGGTGCGCGAGACGAACAATTTAAATCTTATTTGCGAACGAGAGCTCGGTTTGTTGTGCCAGGGACAAACTGTATAAACATAATAAATCATTTGCCTTTCGGTCGGAGTGTCGCGACGATATATTTAAAGCATGATAAGGGCTGGACTAAACGTTCCATGCCTCTCTTGACTTGATTGATGTTGAGGTTCAGTACATTAATATTACGAGACAGAATAATTTATAGTTGCCAATTTGAAAATTTGTACGTATCGAATATTGACTTTAATTAGTAGGCACTTTCTATTTTTTTAATGATGGAATACCAATAGGATGCATAGTGTCTATAAAAAAGGAAAGATCCTACAAAGGTACTTAGGTATTAACCTGATTTTTTTGTAGGTCTTAATTTTGATTGTAATATATATGTTTTTCAAATTAACACAGGTTAATGGTATTGCAGAACATATCTAGTAGCAATACCGTTAGAGTATCTAATGAAATTATTTTTCACAGTCAATATTGAAAGGCGTATGCTTAAATATGTCTTAGATTTGCAGATATTTTACTTTTTTATATACTTGTCTAAAATTATACTATACTATGTATATCACTGTCAGCCCTCTGGGAACTATGACAGAAGCAGAAGTTTTGGATGGCACATAAAATTTGGAAGTATTTTATAGAATACTTTTATGAATTATTAGGTATTGATATTCAATATGACAATTATTGTTTTATGATCACATTGTCTCGTGATGGTTCCAGGTTTTAATTTTGAAAAACGTTCGATCAATGCTTAACAATGACTGATTGTGTATTTGCATGCCAACAGGACGGCGGTTATGAACCCGTGAACCCACCACTTCCGGAGCCCCGAAAGGAAAGGAAATTCGCTAGTCGATTTGCGATTCTGCACGCAACGCTTATATTGTTCGGGCTCTTTCTCATAGTGTTATGTTCTGTTTGTGTTTAAATGCAAAACACTGTGTTCCTGAATGGAGGTCTATTGTTCGAAACTATAGTAATGTGTCAGAAGTAAAAAAATATTATCCGTATAAATAAAATTGTAATTGGCTCGGACATCCAGTAGACTGTTATTATGATACAGACATAGTAACGGCTGAAATCCAATAAATGAAAATCGAATACATAACTTACAGTAACTTTTACCTATTCAACAATAGTAGTACCAACAAGAACTCAATATCACGAGACTTATTTAATTATTTATTGAGACAATATTAAGAGACTCAAGAGTAAGTGCTATTTTGCAAGATTTTGCTCATAATTGGAAGGAACGTCAGACTTAAGGAACTCTTATGTATGTAGATTTTCAAGATATCTTTGTCGTTATATAAAAACGTAAATATACGTATGTACATAATTCATTGTGTATATGACTTGCCGTCGTAAAACTTTGTGAAATCTTCGCCAACAACGATGAATATGTAGTAAGTATCGTACATACGAACAAGTAACAAGACTAATATAATTTGGGTTTGTTTTGCTCGCACGTCAATAGCGGCGCTGGCGTTTATGATAAATCGGTAATAAACAGTTTAGATTGGATGAAGTCTATTATTGACCACAAACATCACACGAAGCTTTCGGGTCGTTTCCTGGCGCGGAGTGAAATGGGGCCGGTTGTGACGCACGTTTTTACCTCTCTACATCCGCTCATATTTATAGGGCTAAATTTTTTCGTATCCCACTAATTAAAACAGCCAGGAATAGATAAATGTATCGGAAATCCATTCGAGGTTTAAATTATTACAGCAATATGTTCCGGAAGAACTTTGTCTCCGTAAAATATTTCAAATTATTTAAGAAACCGTTTGGACATTTTTTGTGTAACGTGACAGTTATCCGTTACTTATGGTTAAGGCCTGTTATAAAAAAAAACATTGTCCCCCAAAGAATTGTACTTTAAATGCCGATTGAGTATATTTGCTGATCCTATCTTTTCGGAGTATATAGGTATTAAATTTACACACGATGATAACGATGGTAAAGAAGTAAATCCTAATAAAGCTGAAGGACGAAAAAAGTGTCCAGCAATCTAAAACCGACTGTCCAATCCAGTGATTTCAGCCACACCCGTTAATTTTTAGATTCTGTGTAGGTATATCGAATAAACTATTTAAAGTAACTTGGGAGCAGTGAACGAGAACTTGGTATTCAGTCCAAGGCGCAAATCGTGGGATAAGGGATCGGTGATAGTAGCCGTCGAGTAGTATTTAACTTACATCTTAATTTTCGAGCTGTTTCCATTTATACGATGTAACTTATACGATACGTGTTTTTTATTGCGCGTGTAAGTTATACCTGGTACTAAAGTGGCTGTTGTTTAATTAGTTTCTAAGGCCCATGTAAAACTTATGATAAAAGCATTTAAGGAATTATTGTATACATAGATCTTTGTCTCACAGTCAGGTCAGTGTTCAATAAAATATTTATTTGTCTAATTTATTGCCAAGCTATAAGATCAAGAATTTTATTACAATTAATAAAGTAGGTACCTATTTCGTAAAGTGTATATTTTTTCCGATTGATTAAGGACAAGGGAATAATTTATAGTTATTATTTTCACTTTATATTACATAATTTTAAGTCAATATAAAAAAGAAAATCTATATGTAACTGCATAGAATTTAGTAACGAGACAGTGGAAACGGTGGCTACATGTATAGTTTTATTATGTGTAAAACAAAGTCGAGTCACGTTAAGTCGTGATATTCGTGTTCACGTATCTCGCCTTTCGACCGAACACCCATTGTTAGTGTTAGTAAAACAAACTTTAATAGTTCAACGAGTTTTATAACACTCATTAACCATTACTGACCGTGTCATGTTCTATCGCTTGTTATACAACATTAAACATTCAAATATTTTTCGCAAATAAACGGTAAGACCATCATGAGGATCCCGTTGGGGGTTCAAGTGGGAAGAACATACTTTAGTACATATAACGCCATTATCTGGATCGTTGAAAATATTTTATCCTTAGCAAGATGTGAAACACATTTATATCGGTACTTTTATTTATTTTAGATTTAGGTTACTTTCACAAAATGTTTGAATGCGCTATTTTTTAAATATTTCAGTCACATTTGAAAACCTATTTAAACAATGCCTTTTTATTCCATTTTTTTTTTATTTAATTACGGAGATTTTAGGACACAATTAGCCAAATTATATTCCTATATTAGTTACTCCGTAAGATTTATTAATATAGAGAGTAGACAACTTGAACATGTGTTTACACAATTTCAAAAAGACAGCAATCTAGGAGGACAGTGGTTGTGTAATGCTAAACTATTCTTAGTTACCCTTGTTATATTAAAATCAACTTAAATACGCACTTAACAGAATGTCATATCACGGTCTGTTACCAAATTTAAGAGAAACGAATGTCGCACAAACATTCTAAACGCAAATATCCATGCGGGTCGGGGGGCAGTTCTACTAGAAACAGTTTTTTTATTTGATATCAAACCAGTAACATTGATTGGCAAATTTTATTTAAAAATGCATTGTTACATGTTTGAATGATGAAGGAAAATTTCGCGCCTGAACCAACATGCTTGAAATTACTTTATGATGTTCTCAAAGGTTTGTTAAGTCTATCAATCCGCGCTTGGCCAAGGTAGTAGACCAATGGGACAGTAATGGGTTTATGATAATGAATTATTTTAATCGTGATCATATTTCATTACTTTTATTCGTGGCGTGCAATGTTATGCTCTTAGGTTCAACAATCTAATAAATTAAAAGTCGATGGGTTTATTTACGTTTAATTATTGTCGAAAATAAGTAGAAATGCAGGAAGTGAGAGGCTTACCGGCGGCCTGAGTGAAACCTCAGGAGCGGAAGACGCGGCGGTGGCGACGGGCGACAAGCTTGCATTACAAATTACTTCTTAATGAACGCACGTGCGTAGTTAGGGCACGTCTACATTTGGCGCAGGGTATACCATCCACCTTTTGACGAATACTAGGACTATAGTACGACCGGGGAGGTACTAACGCCGACCCTCATAATCCTCGTGAAGCAACTTTTATGTTTTTGTTGGAGATGTTGATGGCTACATTTAGAAGCGAAGCGATCATCTTAAGACTCAGAAGTAGTAACGCATCTACGTACGACCTCACATCTGGTTTAATAATAATAATATAGGTAATACTTGACATTATGCCCGTATTATTCTCTAGTACATCACCTAAATGTATATCTAGTGCAAAAAAAATAAAAAAAAAAAATAATAACAATAACCTTTATTCCAACTATAAATACGACTATGTTTGAGGTTGTCATATCAGCTGCATGTCTGCCCTCTAGGAAATATCCTTAGCTATGCCAATGCACCTAACTACCCATCTGCGAGTTCTGTAACGATCGTCTATTAATAGTATCAGGTCTACATTGTTGGGGACACGGGCAATGCTTCTTATGGAATGTGAAGGTGAAATCTACCGATTTACTTTCTAGTCGTGTACCGAATTTACGTCTTTAATTTAGAATCGTAAAGTTTGATGTGTGCTGAAATGGAAAGTAATCTTAAAGTAAGAAAAAAAAAATTGAAACACTGTAGATTACTTATTTATTTTAATTCATAGACTCTACGAATGATCCCTATGGCACAGCGGTAACCGTTGTCTGAGTTAGATTCTGTATGTAAAATTTCTAGGTCGATAGTTTAGTAACACAAGGTAGCATTTATTTATTTATTTAGTACATGGAAATAATATCAACGATCTGGAAATATTCATCGCCTACAACTAGCAGAAGGAATGGTTATAAATTTCTACGTATATTACGTATGATATGTAGGAATAGATATTCCATTGTCACGAATGAATTACTAGAACGACTAGATAAATAAGTATTGTTAGATTCATTATAATGCTTTTAGTGTCTAAGGCGGTAAAAAAATAAAACGTGGTGACCGTCGACGTTACGTTGACTTGAAATGTGAAGACATTCGAACGCGGTAGTTCTTATTATTTAGGATAACACCATTGTGGCGGCTAATCTATTGAAGCGATTTCAAAGGAGCATTCATTAAACGGTGAAGATCTTTTTAAAAGTTTCAGGTTCAATTTTAGTAGTCGTGCAACAGTTTTTCTATAAATCTTGTTCAAATCAATATTCTTAAGTGCATTCCAGTTCTGTTTATACAATGTCTGATCTTGAATAAACATTTTTCCTGTGGGTGTTTGAGAGCATATAAATTATGCAGTATCTGTCTTACTAAACGTGTGTGAATGTGACCCCGGAGTGTTCACGTAGGCCAGAACGAGAGCAGCATTGCTATTCTGTAAAATATCAACTCGTTTAGAACTTATAAAACTCGAAATGACTTGGAAAGTGAATCATCATCATCGTCGACCGTTACTGTTACATTGAAGAGTAAGGATTTCCTTATAAATTAGGAGGTTAATGCAAAAATTCGCCACGCTTGGCAACTGTGGATTGGTAGACTTCACAAACCTTTAAGAAATTTATGGAGTACTCAGGCATGTATATATGTTTTGATATTGAGCTTGTGACGGTAAAGCCATTAAATACGCAATGCCGACAATGTTATAATCCCTTACTTATTATAACAATTCCTGTTGTACACTCAGGTACTTGAAAGTGCCGGGTCGTTGGGACTGTCGATGTTTAAATAATATCAATTGTTATTTCATCGTAGATTCGACTATCGAGATTACATTTAGTGTTATAGAATAACACTACCGCTCGGCTGTCGGTTGCGAGCCGCCCACGCTCGTTTATATTTTAAAACTTACTGGCATGCCGCCAGGGGATCCTCGCTTACGACCGTCGTAACGAAAGTTATGAGTATGACATGATAAACATTCCGTTTTTGGGATACCTTTTTTTGGTTAATATTTATGTTGCGAAGTAATAAACGCCTGCGTTCATTTACGTCATGAAATATTTGAAGAAGGAGAATATTTTGTCAATGATTAAAAGTACTTTTAAAATGAAAAGGAACTATGAAGTGCTAATCAATTTGTTCAACGCATTGTTAAATCTAAATGTTTTACACATAGAATTCTAATGACTCCCCGGGGACAGACTGGTCAAATTGATGAATGTGCAATACAACTCAATTGGTACCTGTATGTTGCGATACTTATATCTGTGTCTTACTACTAGATAGATACTACTAGATAGATAGGTTACTTATATCTGTGTCTTTACAAATGTATTGTGTCCTAAGTAAGTATTGTTTATCTTGATTTCCTGTGATGCAATATAAAACACGTGATAAAATAAAAATACAAGTGAGTTAAGAAGTTAGACAATTATAATTGTGTGAAGTATCACTTTTAATTACAAAATAAATATAATATTTCTTACCAAGTAGAACATCTTTGCCGACGTGTATGTTGCAGTAGATGTGGTGGTCAGGTGACACGACTGGCTCGGCCGGAGGTTCACCGCCTGCCTCCATCAGTTTCAGCTTTGCTGATAAATCATGAACATCTGTAGAAATAAACTATATTTAGTGCATAGCATAGCATAGTGTATATGAACAAAGGTATGTAGGGTAATGTTAGGTCTTATTACAGAACCAAACTGTATCTTAGACTATTCTCTGCTCACCACTTTTAACCGCATTCGTGAATATTTTAAGTCTGGTTTCAACGAAATTCGGTGTTATAAGACAAGATAATTTGTATAGTTCCTTTTCTGTATTCAATTTAATTTCGGTTTAACTTACATAGAAGTCTGTGAGTTTAACAAACAGAATAAAAATAAGAAACCGTAAGCTATTGTTACTACGGCGGTCCACCGCAGGTCAGAATTAGTAGCGCACATGTTCAAACAAACATGCATTGTTTACGCTCTCCCTGGCTGCGCGCGCGTCTTCACGAAACCACTGCGAACCTATTTACGGCACAACGAACGTCGTTGAAAAATATTTTAAAATACAGCTGCTTTTGACTGCGCATTTACGCACCTTCGCCACAATGTAGTATCGTAGATAAATTATATAAACGATGCACTCAGTTGTACATAATGTAGGTATATATATTATTACTTATGTATCTACTATAGATTTAGGATCCAGTTTAGAACTTTGTATGTTCCTACCTGTATGTATCAAACGTAATAAATAATAAAAATAGATTAATATTTATGATATACTAATGGGTACTTGAACTTCATTAATATCCGGTTGTTTTAAAATTTTGATAATTTAGCTTACAATTGTGTTCAACAACTTTCTTTTACCTGATTTTATGTAGGTAGTTACGCGAATACGATTTTATAGTTGAGAACAGCTTCATGCTGGCTATACGTATCTACAAATGTTTTATGTAACTGTATGACAAATTGGCCTTCTCTAAAACCAACAAAAGGATCGTCTCGTACACTACATATCGCGGCTACGTATTATTGAAGACGTGTTAATCGTAAATCTGTTGGTATTCAATGTGTGTCGCGAGTTTCGTTAGTTACCTACATACAAACAAATGTACCTGCATACCTATATTGATACATGGAGGTCGCGCGATCATCAGCGTCCTGAATAAATAAACTGGTACTGAGTTCTTATTATGGGCAACGTAACATGTTATCCGATTTTATATTATTTCTAATAATAGTAATAACACTTTTCTATTACTACACAGTAATAGAAAAGTTGTAGGTGTTGGTTAAGATGTTTAGATGCTGTTCGCTTATAATAAAAACTTTGCTAACGTAAATTTCTTTTTTTATACACTGACAGATAGTTTTAATCTTACTTTAGCTATACATACCTCACCGCTAAGTCAATACATTGTGTTTTAATGTGATTTCGTAGGTGTGTTTGTCTTTTTAAAGGATGGAAGTACCTAAAGCAGATGTCTACCTGATGATAATTGATCATAAATATCGATGAAGATATGTAAAAAATTACACGAACAAAAGTAGCATCAGACATTGATCATAAACGCGTTGCTTCTTTTGAGAATGAGAGCCGGCAACCCAATAGTAAAATGGAATTGGCAGTAGAATCTTTCCGGTTAAATCGCCTGTACGTTTCAACCTACCTACCAGTAACTATAACCTACCTGTACTTACTACCTTGCAAATTACATTAATAGTTATAATAAATTAAAATCTGATCTTGGACGTTATAGCATAAGAAGGAATTTTTGCTGTTTTCGAATATCTTTGTTTATTAGGTACAGCGTGTTACTAAAGTTATTTCAAATCTGATATTATATAGTAGTAGTAACAAAGTGGAGAAGTACAAGATTGTAATACGTTACGGTAGATCTCCGCAAAAAAATGTTTATCTTTTCCGTGCGCGTGCGCAAGCTCATAAGTGTT
>DWON01006458.1:0-13839 GCA_018251015.1 Phocides pigmalion okeechobee
GCCAAAACAAATAGGAAGACAAAAATTGAAAAAAATGTTATTTTGGTATATGTACAGTATATATATATATATATATATATGCATTTAGTAAAAAGCAGTTATTTTAATATTACAAACAGACACTCCAATTTTATCAATTTTTATTGATTTGTAAAGAGAACTTGAGTAAAAGTTCACGTTAAGTATATCACGTGAACCTGCCAAATTGAAGAATATTTGCCCTTGAATTTTTAAATTGGAATGACAATGGTGACATCTGTCGAAAATTGATTGTACCAACTCAGATACCTTTGTGGGTAGTTGTAGTGCATGAGGCACAACAACTTTGCTAAAGACCATCGCATGATCAAATGCATAGTTTACGATTCTATAAAGGACATACAGACAAACATTAATTCATATGTTAAAATGCACATAAAATTTATCATTATAGTTACATACTACAGTTCAGTCTCCTAAACCTGTGGTGTCTTCTCCTTGTGTCGTTAATTTGAATTGACCTTTCATTCAATGCAGCATTTTGTGGATGCCGATTCACTTGCAAATGAGCCGACCACCTTAGTCCTCAAGAGCAGCAACATATCTGATGGACTATAAGTTGGGCACTTGTTCTTAGACTTGGTTGCGGATATCCATGAGTGGCAGTGACCATTTACCATCAGATGACTACATGCTCACTTGCAACTTGCTTCATAGTTTAGAGGTATCTGGGGCTATTAACTGATACAACGGAATGTACAATGTTGTTTATTGACTCTTAGACATGCAGTACAAACGTTAATTATAATCACTGGAAATTTAAGTTACTCACCCTACGATACACCTTACTTAACATTTAAACCATACCACTGCCCGATGACGAATGGCCACACGACACCGTGCTGTGCCTCGTGACGAGTCATAAACTGTGTCGTGTGCAACTTACTGCAACAATAGGAAAAAAAGTTATTTATATTTGGTGCAAATAGGAATGCTCTACATAAATTTTAGAATTTTCTTATTTCCAATAATTGGAGTTCATAATTTATAATTGTAATATTAATGGAAGAAGCTGTGTCATCTTAAACTCATTTTTCTTTAGATGAAAAAGTAGCAACAAGCATGTAAGTACGACCAAGGTCCTACGACCGACTGACTTCTACTCGCCTAATCATCCACAACCAGAAAACATTCTTAATTTAATTATAGTAATATGTGTCTTCCCAGAATTCAAATTTGTATGCTAGAACAGAATGCTGATCTTAAAAGTTGGATTTGGATGGATTGCAGCTATAGCACAGGATCATACGACTTTTATGTAAGGAGAGTAGCAAATGAGCATGCGAACCACCTGATATTAAGTAGTCACAGCCTGTAGACATCCACATACAGTCACAAATATGACTGTTTGAGCTTGAATATAGACACATTGCTATTCCTAAGATGGTCACCTTGCTTTAAAGGGTAGCGGATACCTCTCCAACTGAAACACAAGTAACACTTTACAGCGGATTATGAGAGCTACGGTGGTACCGCCCCGGTCCAACTATAATCCTCCCACCTTCAACTTGTAAACACATCTACACATCTACTTCGCTAACATATTAATAAAAGTAATGTAGTCATCTTTATATTCCAGGAGGAAACGTCGTTCCTCGATACTAAAGAGCCAACGGGCGCCACGGACGCCCTTCTCAGAGCTCGAGTTCAACGTCGCGACGCCTACCGACACGGCCAAGAGCCGCCGAGTTAGCTTCTCCAAGCGGATGGGTGTTGCGTGAGTTTTTTTAATTTATTTTAAACAATTTCGCTAGCATGTTTTAAAGCAAAACAACATTCGACTTTGTTCGCGTGTTCGAAGATTAGAGTAGTGTTAGTTACTCCTTATAACATCAGCTATCTGCCAGTGAAAGTTCAATAACAAGTGATCTAACCTTACTGCATTTTGTGGGTCATAATGTGTAAATTTAAAATTATTCTAAAATAATAGTTTAAGTGTTCCTCATAAAAGCGGCTATGTAGCAGCAAAAGTCTAGTCAAAAACTGTTCAATCGTTCTGGATACTTTGAAAGTTTTAGGGTTTCAAAAGAAATATTCATAAAATGCAATATGTCTGGATGAGTTTTATGGGGACTTCATCAACATATAGCTGATTTTATAAGGAGTAAATAATGCTATTTTTATTTTAGAATACGCGAACAAAATCGCGTGTACAGCTATTCTAAAAAAAAGTTGAGTGTACACCGTATGTAAATCTTGTAGTCTTTTTCCAGGGAGTTTGCCACAAATGAAGCAACAACGACATGGAAGAACTTTTATGAAGCGCACAACAAGTCTTTGGAATCGTCAAACAATGATTCTGGGAACGCAGCGCGTCCTTCCATAAGTCACATTGGCAAGAGAATATTTGACCAGCAGTTTGAAGAAGTAGAAGCTATAGATTTTGGTGGTACATTGATGCCAGGGAACACTAGAGCAGCTGATTTTAATATATCTATGAATAACAACCTTACAGAACAACTCGCTGCCCTTGAGTGTACTGTTGATGATAAGAAGTTAACCGCACCTCAACAACACTTTGAACTGAGCTCGCTGACTGACCACCAAAGCAAGCTTTTCACTGATGATCTCACCATACCAGCTATAGGCGAAATGTCCAACCAAATTAACGTGAACTTCTCAATTGTAAATCCTATAGGAAGTAGTGATAAGTGTGATGATTTAGATGAGATTCAAAGAGATTTGGAAAGGTCACACAATGTGGTGTGCCCGGGGCCGTTCAGGGAAGATATGTCTGAATACATAGAAATAGATTTGAACATGACTCATGGTGCGAGGAATGATGAACCAGATATGTCTATAACAGACCCGATCCATATACCGAAAGTTCAAGTGACTGAAAGTAATAATTCTATTAAACAAAGGAAATCCGTTGTTGATAAAGACTGGGTGACTGATAAAGAAAACATTGCAGTTATTAATCCCTATGTAACCCCGCACGAGTCTGATAACTTTGCGATCAACGATGTACCAGATCAAGTCCTTGTTTTTGATGGAAAAAGGTTGACAATACAATCGGAGCATAGGGAAATATCAATAAGACCTAGCGAGAGCTGTACAGATAAAAGTAATTACCGTCAAACATTACTAGCTGAGCATGTAGAGAACACGCCACAGAGAAAAACTATAGTGCTTAATGTAAACGACGATCTTCCTAATTTTGTAGACGAACCCATGATGCCACAACAGAGATTTACAAGCGCAAGTGCACAAGAATTGAACAAAAGTACTATATTTGATGCAGGTGATCTGTCTATAACACAAGCTGTCTCGAATAATATGGACGTGGCAAATGAACAGAAAATAGATTGTGAAAACACAATAGGAAATATATCTTTAACGCAGGCTGTTTCGTCTAATGTTATTTTGGAACAAAAGGCTCCTGAAAGGCGAAGAACAATTCTTTACGAAGATGGTAACATGTCTGTGACTCAAATTGTCCCGTCTAACGTTTTGGAAGACAAGCCTGATATACCAAACAAAAGGAGGACCACTGTTTACGATGATGGAAACATATCTTTCACCCAAGTGGTTCCTGCGAATTTGATAATTCCTGAGAACATTGAAAAAACTAATAAAACTATATTGTACCCGGATTATGTAGATGACATTTCATTTACGCAAGCGTTGCCAAATAACATACAACAACAAATAAATAAAACAATAAGCAATAAGACTACAGTTTTCGAGAAAAGTGTTGGCAATATTTCAATGACTCAAGCCCTGCCTTCGAATATTATTTTCACTGAACAAGAACCAGTGGTCAATAAGAGAAAGACTGTTGTATACGAAAATGATGACGCTGATATATCGATGACACAGGCGATACCTAATTTGATATTAACGGAACCACAAGGCGTAAATAAAAGGCAGACGATTGTGTTTGAGAACGATACAGCTAATGTTTCTATTACTCAAGCGTTACCAGCTAACATTATACAACAGTCCATTAAATCAGATTTTGAATGTGTAAGAGATAAAACAATTGATATTTTGCCAGACGATCTGAACGAAATTGCAGCGACTGAAACTAATGCTGATTTAACAGTAAATAAACATCAAGTTTCGCCTAAAAAACGTGTAACGATTATGTACGATGATGATGCCGACGTTTCTATGACTGAAGTTTTACCTGCAAATATTTTGTCTACGAGCCAATTTTCAAAATCAGTCGCTAAAAAGTTTGATTTTGAAAATGATACTGAAAATATTTCTGTAACACAAGCATTACCGAGTAACATATTGATGCAAGCTGATATTAAAGAAAAGAAAGATACTATATTAATCCTAAAGAAAGATATATCTATTGTAGAAACAGTCTCTATTAAAAGTAGTTCGGATTTGAAAGATATGGTTATTGATAAAGATAAAAGTAAGATAAATGATAAATCAGTTATTGAAGTCAAGCAAAATATATCAGTTACTTTCAAGGCTGTGGAAGTAAAGGACGAAGTAAAAAACGACATTGGTAACTTATCTATGATCAAACCGATACCAAACATGTTTGATATCGAAAATGATATGTTAAAATCAGATGTGGATAAAATTGCAAATTTGCCACAGTTTGGGGAAAAGACGTTGCTACAGGAAACAATACGTGACGTATCAAATGCTGACGTATTGGTTTATCAAGCAACTCATGACGTTTCGAAGGTAAACGAGATAGATTTCAAAGAGCAAGAATCAAATAAGTCTGTTAATGTACAAAAAATTGACACTTTATCGATAAAATCCATAAAGAGCAGCTTAAGTCCGGTCAGCAATGAAATCGAGGATATGGAAGAAAGGGATATAGAAGTACAAACAAATGATAAAAATGAAAACGTGTCTAAAGAGTCTAGTGTCATATGTAACGTCGAAGTTACAAATAATCGCAACATACAAGAGGGCAAAGAAAAGAAAAAATCTATACTACATGAACTCCTAGATATGTCAAGTACGTCTATAAATGATGATATTGTGTATAGAAATACATCGGCTGTTGTTGAAACTAAAAAATTGGATAATGAGTCGAAGGGATCGGAAAACAACTCGAATGATGGCATTTTTGTTATAACAAAAGAAAGTGATGAGATTCTAACTGATAACAATGTGAATAATGATTCGGCTGTAGCAAGAATCCTTGAAGATACAGAAAAAACAGATGATGTTAGTAAATTGAACGAAATAGAGAATAAATCAATACCTGCATTAGAACTTAAGGCAGAATTTGACAATTTAGACAACAAATTAGTACAATTAAGGCGTAGTATAGTACAAGAGAAGAAAAAATCGCCACAAAATAGATATTATGAACAAGTTGTAAGCTCAGATTTGCAAGATATAAAGGGAGATGTTGTGAATGAGTCAAGTGTTAAAGATTTTGCGAATTCAACTAAAATTAGGAAATCGTTTAAGGAAGCCGATGATACTAAAGAGCTGTTAGATATGCTCTCAGATTTTACTGATAGGAAGTCCTGTGCTCCTATCCAGGAAAAAGATGACAATAATCTATCGCCGAAAAAGCTTAGGAGCAGTTTAGCGTTAGAGAATAAGGCCGATGTACCCGAGCCGAGACGCTTGAGTTTCGCTCCGAAGCGACAGTCAATAGTGCTCAGTAGAGAAGATTTGTTGAACAATCTATCGATGGCCCAAGCAGCGCTCCAACAATCGCGTTTCGAGATCGATGAGAGCGGAAGTATAGAAGATACAGCAACGGAATCGCCAACAGAATTGAACGAAAGCGTTGCGTCCCCCAAGAAATCGGTACGAGTGAGCAACGAAGTAGTCAAAACGTTGCATTTTGAAGATGAGTCGTGTAGCGATGCGAGTTTGAAATCTGATATGAAAGTATCGCCACTCAAGAAAACAGCGTTTGGGGAAACCTCGTACATGAAAGATAAGGCTAACGTTATTCCGTCGTACCTAAAAGACGTTTCAGATAACATTAAAGCTCTTATGAACGATTTAGTTAAACCCAGACCCGATCAAATGCCATTTGAAACAGCAACTAGAAAGGCGCCGTCTACTTGCAGCACTCAAATACAAGCTAATTTAATAACGTCAAGCCAAATAGATTTAGATGTTGAACTACATTCAAATGTGAACTCTGTTTACGAACTTAATAAGGAATCTTTAGTGGGAAACATCGCCGATTTGGGAAATAAAGCGGTCAATGACGCGCTAAAAGGCCCTGTGGCAGCTGTTTCCCTTGACATTTCGGAAATGGACGTTAATACGTACGAGAACAAAAATAAAACAAAATCCCCATTGAAGAAGTTCAACGAAGCTCCAGTGCTTGTTTTCGATCATAGCAATCCTCTTAACAACGTCTTGTTAGCGCCACCAGATTGCATGGAAGTACATAAGTATAATCCAGTAAAATCGTCTGAAGCTTTACCTGAAGCTAAACCAAAGAATGAAGGTAAGGAAGAGTTTGAAGTGGAAAGGGTAATAACTCAGTATAATGTTGAAAGTCGCGTAGGTTTGCCCTCAGGCGACGCTTGTTCAGAAAAGAAGGGAGATACGCACAGCCTGTTCTCAGATCCTAGCAAACCGCTTTCCATGGACAGATCCACAGACGGTATTACGATGGAAGTAAAAGACACAGAAGTCAATACTTTAATAGTTATGAAAGGGAATAAGGAATTACTTGAAGCCAGTTCCTCGTTGACTTTAGTTGATGATGCTCTCAATCAGAGCGTATTTGATATTAAAGTTGAGGCCAAGCAGAAAGATAAGGATTCGCCTGTCAAAGTTATTTATAAGATCGACGATCAAGACGCGTCATTAGATAATATAGATTCAGATCTAGTCTCTAATGACGATGAACCAATGGAGTATACAAAAGCCAAAAAGCGTAGTTACAGTCCAACACGTCACGCGCGACAAACGACGTTGTCCAGTCCGGACGTGACACCGAAACCTATGAGCAAAATGCAGAAGATTTCTAACAGTCCAAACGTTTATAAGAATTTGGTGGACGAGCAACACGTGTCGTCGGAGAAGTCGCAAACTGACAGCAATTCTGACGACACGAACACAGAAGTCAGGGACAAGAAACGGTCGCCGAGGAAATCGAAAGCGAGTCCAAAACACAAGAGACCAGGCACAGATATAACTGTCCAGCAGTTGATAACTGAGTACAAGATAACGAAGATGGAGCAAGACATAATTGAGGAGCAGATAAAGGAAGCTATTTACGACAGGATGTCGTCGAGCGGCGCTGTCCCGGAGACGGTCAACACAGGCGACAGAAGCCCGGATGTCGTGAGCTCCTGCACGAGCAGCAAGAATCAGAGCGAGATGCAAGAACAGTGTGTGAAAGAGACGGTGTCGTATGTCGGTAGCCAGCCGTCCAAAGTGGATTGGCAGCCGGATTTAAAGGGACTGAGCTCGAAGAATTTGGTGACTGAATGCGAATCTGGGGTCAATGTTGTTGCCAAGATTGATATGCTGCCGTTTATGGGGTAAGTTTTTTATGATATTCCGGTAGCAAATGAGGAGTCTATCAGACAGTAAGAAGTCGTTGTCAAGAAGTGTTGACCAGTTCCATGTAAAACAGATGTCCTAATTGAAGTCAACCAAATGTTGCTACGAAGCTACATTATATGCTAACATGGTAAAAATCGTAAATTAACATTGCGCATAGACGATTTTTGGGAAGTCTTATTATAATAGACATTATTATCGACTTTATTAACATTCATAATCCACCGTAAAGCATTACTCGTGTTTCGGTTGGAGAGGTGCGGTTGTCTCACTTTAAAGCGAGGCGACCATATTAGTCCTCAGGAGTAGCAACGTATCTTTTTTTGTACGTTCGAGCTCAGATGGGTTTTCGGCCGTGTTTGTGATTGTACGTGGATTTCTATGGGCTGCGACTACTTCATATCAGGAGGTTTGCATACTCGTTTGCTATTCTTCTCATATAAAAAAATATCAATAAAAAATCGATGCTACACGAAAGTAAATATTGAAACATTTTTCTTTTTTATTCAGTCATATTTTCTATATTTCTAACCAAATTCTAACCTTTATTGAAAATCCTAGAAATATTGTAGAATAATAATCTGGTGCTGGCAACACTTACAAGCTAGACATAGTCTTGTAGCGCCTACGTTAAGACCTAAAGTTTATATGTCTGTATTCTTAGTTATGTTAAATTGCTATGTGTGTTTATGTGTATTTTTTTCTTTTGAATGTTGTATTTATTCCTGATCTTTATATCCGCATACCTAACCCCCATCCATTTACCAGTGCTACCCCTTTTCCATAGGTTGGCTGGAAGAGATCGCTGCATGAGCGATAAGTCCGCCTATTGTGTACTATGTTGTGAAATGTGTAAATATTTGTCTTCTATTTTATGGTATGCGATAAAGTATATTCAATTTTATTCTATCTGTGTTTAATAATTACTATTGTTACTATCGATACCTGAGTGCAGTGATATCGAATTTGTAAACTTTTATTTCTATAAATACTAATATTTTAGTGAGCGTTCAGTGATAGAACCCTTTTTGTTTATTTTTTAAAATACAGGCCGCACATAAAAAAGAAAACAATGCGTTTTTGATATTCTTTAGTTTTTTGCATTCTAACTTTTTCTGTACAATAAGTTTTAGCTTCTATTTTTGTTTTTGTCTATAATATAGTATTTTAGTCATTTAAATTTAAATTCCTTTCTTCGGAGTAATCCGGCCAACCATAGGTGCGTTGCTACGGTTGCGATGGTCTCGCTTTTAAGTGCAGCCGGCAACCGCACCTCATTACCCAAAACAAGAGCTGCTTCACGATCCGATCACACAAGCGGCGGTGGTACCTCCCCGATTGAAGTTCCGTATATTCCTACTTATTTTTTCTACCCCTACTTCTTGATTATCAAATAACGTATTACTACAGAACCATAGAATCATCGATCAGCGATCATCTTGCATGTTCAGAGAATATTCGTCGCCTTCAGTTAGTGAATTTAGTTCAAATTCTTAGTCTATTATCGGATTATTTCAGTAATGTATGAGTGGTCTACTTACTAATTTAAATTTTCACTGATAGCCGGTAATACCTACGTCTGAAGTGAAGGATGAATTTTATTGATAAGTGTTATCACAAGGTAAGAAGCCACGTGTATACTGTGCTAGTTATGCTATATATAGGTTTTTTATGTGAGAAGAGTAGCAAACGAGCTTACAAACCTTATTTAACATCATTAACTAAACTTATTTAACATTAGGTTAAATAGTCGCAGCCCATAGACATCCACGTACAACCACAAACACGACTGAAATTCTATTTGAGCTCGAACGTAGATACGTGGCTACTGCTGAGGACTAAGATGGTCGCCTCGCTTCAAAGTGTAGGCAATCGCACCTCTCCAACCGAAACACAAGTAATGCTTTACAACGGATGATGAGCGCGGCGGTGATACCTCCCCGATCGAACTATAGTTCTGCCACCTTTAGTACCTTTTGTAAGTGTCTTCTGTAAATAAAGGTACTTATAATATACTTACACTCACGCGATAATAATTTATTAATTGACATTACATACACATAATATATTCTACAGAAATACATATTGATAATAATGAAAAACTTAAAATAAGTTATAGTAAAAACCAACCTAAACAATCTAAAGGAAGTCCGTGTATGGTTCCAAGAACAGTAGCTGCATTCCCGCATTGAATAGCAATCGCAATCCTCTGCGCGAGATGTGAACCAGCCCTTTTATCACGTGGTTGAAAAATTTTGGCACGCGGACCGCACGGACCAAAGGTTTCAAAGTCAAGCGGAACAAATACGTAATCACTGCTCAGTGGGACATATTTATGTCGCTTGGCTTCTTCTGCAGCCTCCGTCAGCTCCAGCCCTCGACACCGTTCCGCTGAGAAGGGGCCAACGTATCGACGCATGTTGCATCCCATGCGAGGACCCTCCCCCACTCCCAAGGAATTAATGACAAAACATTCCAAATCTATAAAATTAGCTTATTTACAGATCTTTTTTTGAACGTCAATATGCTACTACAGACTCGTAAGGCGTTTCGTTTTGGAGAAGAGAAAGAAGAAATTCCTAGAATAATCTATAAGAATCATAGCTTCAAGATCTTATCAAACCACCGTAAAAGTATTTTGGTTATCAGTCGGGTGGAATCGTACTGAATTTTATCAGTAACGAAGTGAAAAAAGTATACTAACATACATTTTAGATAAACTACCTACTCCAAGGTAGGCACATAATGATTATTATATTACAATGGCGAAAAAGAGATTCAATATTGCATATGGAGTTGAATTCTTGTTACTTAATTAAAAATATATTATTTTATTTATTTATTTATTTCAGGCGACGAGCCCCATAGCATATATAACTCACAGACTAACATACATAATAAATAATTCTTATAACTAAATCACTACATAGTTATTGTTGTTATTAATATTAATATTGTCTATTTATGAATTAAAATATTTTTCTGACATACCACTTAAAAATGGCGAACTTCTTTCAATTACGGGCTTTTCATCAAAACAATGGAGAGTGATAATGTTTGTGAATGACTCTATTGAGTCCCTGTGACGCAGAACCAAAATAGCGCTACGGCATCTCCTGCCTGAAGACGCCGACCGAGATTTGGCACCTAGCCCTTTCGTTTGAAAGGTTTCAGGTGCCTCGAACCAGTCTCTGCCTTCACGGAGAAGAAGAGCGAAGGCATCGGACCGCTTGTCGCTCTTGTTTATGTGGGGAGGAAAGGTGAAGGTCCATCATCATCATTGATCCGCCAACCTTCCGGAACTACTCCTTAACGCTGCCCCGCAACCACAGTACGGACGCCTGACCCGCGATGTGAAGCGAGCCCAACGGGACCGCACGCTAACGTGTCGCTTGTGTCTGCGGGCTATACCACTCGCCGGCGTCGGGCCGAACCAGCTGGGGGACATCGGACGCAGCAGGAATTGAGCGTGCCGAAGGGATTATCCCGAGCCCTCCCACTTAACAGTGGGCGAGGGCTATCATTGTTAAGCCGGGTTGCAACTCCGAGTTAGGGCCTGGGCAAAGAGGATATACCTCGAGGTCCGTATTCCCCCGCCCAAAGAGGCTAGGACATCCCCCGATGACGATGATGACTCTATTAATAGGATTTTTGAACTAAACGGCATGTATTAAGCATAACAGCTTTTTGTAAAATAGTGTATGTGAGAGGAAGTATGTCTAATGTCTAAAGGCTTTTGTGTATGTATGTATGTAAGTATATAGTATGAAGATTAGTTTGTAGTAAGTTTTTATTTGTAGGCTTAATAGTGCATATAATTATTAATAATAATATCACGAATAATATAAAGATTAATATTATTTTTTTTCCATTTAAGACATTATTTAACACTCGTGAATACAGACCATTGCACGGGTGTATGAACAACATTACATTATAAATTCTAAAGATGGTAGAGCCGTTAGAGCTCGCCCGGGGCAGCACCACCGCTGCACCGCCACCCTCATAACCCGCTGTAAAGCAACATGTTCTTCATTTATAGTGTTTCGGTAGGGGAGGTGTGGTTGCCGGATACACATTATTGGAGGCGACCATCTTAGTCCTCAAGAGTAGGAACGCATCCGCGTCCATCCTTAAACAGAACTTCTGTTCTATTTGAGATTGGATGTGGTTGTCCATGAGCTGCAGTAACCACTTAACATCAGGTGGCCTACATGTCCGTTTTTTACTCTATTATAATTAAAAAAAATCTCAATTTTATTCAATGATCACCCATCCAATTCTTGACTGCACTGTACTTGATCTATCAATAACAATTGATCAAGACCTCATGAAATCTGCCACCTACGATTACTCATTCAACTTCTGATCAAACTCTCCGATAAGAACCACATAATACCCCATGCGATCTACCACCAATGGTCACCCAACTAATTCCCGACCGTGCCCAATGTTGTTCAATTTTGTTAATTGCTAAAACCCCGTATTTATCAATAACAACTGCTTTTTCTTATGTGTTACGCTCTTGACAGAGCGGTCGTGGTCATCATGTTGGCCTTGTAGCATGCTTCATAATGCGTCGCCACTCGTCTGGCTGCCGCCTTTCTGGTGCACTGCATGTTGTGGTGCGTAACAACCGCTTAATATCCCATAAATACCCCACCAACGATCACCCATCACAAACCCGACCACAACCGAAATCACTTAACATTGGACTTATTCTATAACACCCGCTCAATACCCCTGAAATCAACCACAAACAGTCATCCAAATCTTCCGACCAAGCCCCGTATATATCGATAACAACCGTTCAATACCCCATGTAACCTGCCACCGACGGTCACCCATCACAAACCCGACCACGACCGACGTCGCTTACACTTACGTAACTGTTTGACCTGCGGTGCTCGACCTTGCACTACCACACAGCTACACATCTCTGTGCGTAACACTGGCTTCCCGCCAACACGCGTGCGTTCCCGCGCTAAATGGGACACAGATTGACTCTGCCCTTAATTATGTAACCTTCCACGTGATGCACAGACATTGTACTTGAAAACTATTGTTATCTCGACAGAATTTCGTGTTTAAATCTCAACCGTATATTGTTCTAACAGTAAGAACGCAAGCGGTAAGCGGTTGCTTTCATTTCGGTTGGA
Source organism: Phocides pigmalion okeechobee (assembly GCA_018251015.1). Lineage (NCBI taxonomy): Eukaryota > Metazoa > Arthropoda > Insecta > Lepidoptera > Hesperiidae > Phocides > Phocides pigmalion. The sequence continues at coordinate 12,669 of DWON01006458.1, forward strand.
GTGGCGGTTGCCGGCTAAGAAACGTTCCACGTGATGCACAGTGATTGTACTTAAAACGATTGTAATCTCCAAGAATCTTTTTTCCGCCGGCTTTTTTCTCCCGGTTTACCATAGCCAACAGGCGCTCAAAGCCGATGTATTGATTTTACACTTTACCCTTGACGTTCATTAAGTGTATGTAAATACCTTACAATGAAATAAAATATTTGAATTTGAATTATTAGTTTTAGATACTTATATGTTTGTTTTTTTTTTAATTTACGTATTTTCTTAAAAAAATGTAGTGAGAAATATATTTAAAAATAAAAATGCAGAAATGTAGAGAATACATTTTTCAATTGCAATTCAAATTTAAATTTTCTATTTTTCAATTCTTAAGGATGATATTTACTCAACAAACTTTAATAGGACCAAAAAGGAAAGGGACCCTTCCAATACAAAAAAATCTAATAATTTATAAATAACCTAAGAAATCTAAAAAGACTTCAATAATGTCAACATCCTTTGTTGAAGTCGCTTAAAAATATGCAAACTCTTCAAGATTTATTTTCGCAACGCAAAATAGCTTATCCACTTCCACGGTCTAGTTTACTTCTACTTTAAAATTCCTCAAAATCGTTTCAGCCGTTTGGATGTGAAAATTGAACATACAGACACTTTTTTACATACATTTATAATATTAGCTTCTATTATTAGTAGTTATAAAATTAGTTCCCACTGCTATTAATAACAGTATTAGTTCCTACTAATATCAGTTATAATATTAGTTACTATTAATATTAGATATAATATTACTTTGTACTAAATTTAGTTACTTAGGAACTGATATCTTACTTATATTAATTTGAATATTAGTTATTACCAATATTGGTTATAATATTTGTTTCTAATAATATTGGTTATAATATTAGTTCAGAAAAATCAGAGACCGCAGGCCAAAGACTCAAACCCTGGACCTCCCGAATCAGAGGCTATCTCGCAATTGACATACGTAGTTCTTGCAGTAAATTACCCCCTGGAATGCCTTATAAGTTCCAATACAGCTTCCAAGCAGCCGTGATGAATGTTATTGACAATAACTTACTGCTGGCACGTAACTTCGCAACGGGACACGAGTGGCGTGGAGACGACATCTCAAAAACAGTTAAAGTTTAAAACATGCTTAAAAACA
>DWON01006459.1:0-13838 GCA_018251015.1 Phocides pigmalion okeechobee
GTGGGACGCCTACCGCGCGCGCTTCGCCGACATGCAGCGCTGGATGGCGCACGTCGACGCCACCATGGACAGCATCGTGCGCGAGGTGGACTCGGCCGAGGCCTTCGAGAGGGAGAAGACGATATTCCAGGTGTGTGCCGCTACCGACTCGCTTGAGAATTCCTTGTTTGTTATCTTGTGATGGAATTGGTCGTTAATGTCGGTCTATTTTAATGCTCACCTCGGACACAGCTAAGAGAACTGATGGTAAATATATATATGAAAAATATTTCATTTGTATTGGTTACTTTTGTATTTTTCTTATTTTTTTATTGTAAAAATTATTATGTTATATATATTTAATATTTCATTATATTTTCTTCGGATAATATGTGATACATTTTAATATTGTTGTAATATGGAATTAAATGCTTTTATTTATAGAACATCTGTCGAGAAGCCGATAAAAAGCGAGAGGATATGAAGTGGCTCGTACAGACTTTAGATATGCTATCCAACCACTGCTCGGACACCGAGGCCCAGGAAGAACAAGTCAAGCTCGAGAACCTCATCGCGAGGTACAAGAACCTAATCCCGACAATCGAGATCACTATGATAAAGACAGAAACCTACACACGGTGCTACACCTACAGGCGTGAGGTCCACGAGGTCATTTGCATTTTGGAAAGTGCTAAACAACAGGCTAAGGTCGAGCCTGAACCTCAGTCTTTGCAGCACGTTGAACAGTTAGTGCTAGAGCAACAAGCGGCAGTGCAGAAACTCGACCGCCATCGCCCATCGGTCATGTCCATGCTTCAACGAGGCAAGGAGCTCATACGAGACGCTAATGCACCGGCATTCGTCCGCGAAGACGTAAGGAACTTAGAAAGTGGCTGGAACACTGCCTACGAGTCTAACACTGAACGACTCCACAAGCTCCGTGACACGCAAAAGGTGTGGTCTAACTATGAATACCAGAAAGAGGAATTGCTGTCAAATATTGACAAGTTTGAAAGCTATGTCGCTCACCCCGGCTTGGAACTTGGCGTCACTAATATCAGCCGGGAACTCCAAGAAACAAAGGCAATTAATGCAGAACTAGAAAAAGCAAAGGCAGAAAGACTGCCACAATTGCAACAGGCTTACGAAGAACTGCAATCGCTTACAGCGAACAAGCCTAAGCCGGTAATTGTAAAAGATTTGGAGACGATCGAGCGTAAGCTTGGCAGAGTCCAAGACGAAGTGCAAACTAAGGTCGAACACTTGGAGAAGTTCAATGAGGAATGGATAAAGATTGAGCATAAGTTGGAACATGTTCGAGAATGGATCAAAAAAGAAAGCCCTGCTCTAATATCTCAGATTCAGTCCGAGAATATCACTCCAGAAGAACGTGTAGAAAAATCACAAGTGTTACAGAAAGTCATAAATGAGAAATTAGAAATCATTCGAGGCGTCGCAGACCAAGGAAGTAAATTAGCTGTTGAACATCGCGTGCACGATGCCAATAGACTTAAAGGAGAAGTAGCTCTGTTAGAGAAAATGATGGCAGATCTTAAACGGTCAACAGAGCACCAAACTAAAGTAGTCGAACATGATTTGGCTAGCTGGCAGAAGTACCAAAAAGGCGTTGCTGAGATAAAGCCTTGGATTGAGGAAGCGGAGATTAAATTAGGAAGTATCCCCAAGCCTACAACATTGCCTGAAGCGCAGCAATTACAACAACAATCTAGAGCTCTGATTGCCGATTGCGATAAACAGCTAATGAATTTACAAATTTTGTCAAGTGTTAGTCACCAGCTGTCTGGAAAAACTAGTGCTCCCGATGAAGTCGACGCTATTCATTCCAGGTGGGCTATTGTCCACGACTTAGCCGATCAGTGGAACAACAAACTAGACAAACTTGTTACTAACTGGGACAACTTTGAACGCGAAGCAGAGAAACTAGAATCTTGGATTGAAAATGGCGAGAAATTGCTTAGCAGCAGAATCATCAACGTTGATACCCCACAAGTTGAAAAGTTAGACAGAGAACTAAATAAGCTTAAATCATTCGGAAATGAAATCTCCCAACAACAAGCGAAGATTATCAGCTTGTCACAAACTTGCGATAATATCTGTCACAGCATTCAACCTGAAGGTGCTGCTTTATTAAAGAACAAAGTGTCGGATATTAAGCAGAGGACCAACGCATTGGCCGAAACGGTTAGAACCCAAGTCAATGAATTATCCGACAAAATTATTGTCAAACAAGAATTCCTTACAAAATTGCATAACTTTGATAATTGGATTACAGACTTTAGACGAAAAACTGAAAGTTATGATCAAATTGCTGCTGACAAAGTTGAACCAACATTACAGTCTATGCATGTACTACTTCAAGAGCACGCAGAAAAAGCACCAGAGTTCGCAGAAATCTATAACGAAGTTAAAAACATGACGCTTGCTTCACATCCAGATGAAACTAGATCCCTGAGTGACACATATTCCAATATCGCTGAACATTATCAGATAATTGAGTCAAACATACAGCAAAACAAGAGTGTACTTCAAAAGTGGTCTGACCTCCTCAATTGGTACGAAGATAACAAACAGCAACTTGGTCATGTTCAATATCAAATTGAGGGACCAAAATTAACACCTGAAAGCTATGAAGTATTAAGGCAAGAACTAGTAAACATTATTACTAAAATACCGGAGTGGAAGAGTAATGTTGTGCTGCTGGATGGTCCATCTCGGGTGAAAGTAACTGATTCGAATACTGGTAGAATGATCTCACCATTGAGTTTAGTGAAGGAAATAGAAATGAAAGCAGATGCATTATTGAATCAAGTAGTATCTAAGAGAGACCTAGTACAAAAAGTTGGCGCTAGATGGGATAAGTTTAATATTCAACACAAAGCATTAGGTGATGTGTTACACACGGTCCAATCCGCTTTGAATGACATGTCGCAGAAACCAGTGCCACTGACTGAAGCTACGATACAGGAAATGACTGAAAAGTTAGACAATTTAGATGCAGAGCTAAAGGAAAAACAGACAGTCAGAAAAGAATTGAGAGAAGAGGGATTACATTTAATGCGAGAAGATCAGGCAAATATGGGCACAATACAAAATGCCCTATCTGCTGCAGATAACAGCTGGGACCAAGTAGTCAACTGCGTTCGCGATACGAAAAATAAGTACATCTACCTTACAAGAACTAAAGAACTTTTCTGTCGCCTTTGATAGGGAAATGAGTAGAGCCGAGCAATTGTATAATGAATGCAAAGATGCTCCAAATGATTACGTTCAAACTGCACAATCATTGGATAAAGCCAAGAAGAGTTATGAAATTTTGAAACGATCTAAAGGACTGTTAGACCAGATGGATGTTATTAAGCAGTCAGTGCTCAAACAAGCTTCAACTCTGGGTGGTTTTGATACTACTCCTTTAGAAGAGTCTTTCTTGAACTCTCAGACACACTGGGAAAGAGTTAATGATGCCATCATAAAGAGAATTCAAGACTTGGAATCGCAACTTATTGTTTGGCGACAGATAGATGATACCAAAAACCAAGTTCTCACATGGTTGAGTGAATCTGGTCAAAATCTGGCAAATGCTTGTGACAACTTGGAAATCAGGTTCGGTCAAAACCATCTTACAAAATACAAGGAGGAGTTGCCTATATACCAAGGTCTCAGAAATAGCATAAAAGCAAAATGTGAACAGATTACAAATTTAAATAAAAATATTCCGGCTGGACAGATCACTTCTATTATCGACTACCTGGACAACGAGTTTGAAGCTTTAAAATCGTTAGCAGATAATTTGGAGAGCGCTGTATCATCTTTAGAAACTAAGGAAAACAAACTAAAAGACAGCATTAAACGTCTTTCTGATAACGTGAGTAAAATACGAGATGATATAATAAAATGCGATGATATGTCTGGCGATAACGCAAAAATATTAGACCGGCTTAAGAAATGTCAATTATGTAAAACTGAATTACAGAACTTAAGCGACGAGATTGATAATGTAGCTCAAAATGTATCTGAGATGAACGCAAATTATCCAGGTTTCTACGAGTCTCTGGTACCAAAAGAGTTAAGTACATTACAAAAGAGGTTTGAAAGTGTATTGGTCCACGCTAATAAAACAGAGACTACGCTTTTGACTTTCTTGCAAAAGCTGTTTACTGACAAATTAAGTATGTTCAATAGAAATTTGAAGATGTTAGATGATAAGACGAGATGGTGCGTTCCAGATGTAACAAGTGATAAATATAACTTGGAAGTAAAATCTGCAGCCCTTGCAGACGTCGAAAGTGGCATTGCAGACTGTAAGAAGAAAGTCGTCGAATTAAAGGAAGCTTGTGAAATTCTCCGGGCAGTCGCTGAACCCGCCTGTGCTCAAGAAGCAGCAGTACAGACAGAAAAGGCTCAAAAGAATTTAGAAGTATTAACAGCCAACTATGAAGAAATTAAAAATAGATTACAAGATAATATTAAAGCTTGGCAAGATTACGAAACATTGCTTGAAAATGTCTCCGAATGGCTAAAAGATAAAGAAAATAGAGTTAGACAAGAGGCCGTGAGCCTTCATGATTTAAAAGAAATTGACCGAAAAATATCAGAAGTTGACAATCTAAACAGGGAGATAAAAGAATATAACACTGAAATTAACAAACTTACCGAAATCGGTGATAATATCTTGTCCCGAAATCCTGATTCGCGTGTATTGCAATATATAAACCATTTAGTAACTAGATATCAAACTGTTGAGAAGTTTATGGATAGCCACCTTAAGAGACTTAAAGAACTGAAAGATAATAAAGGAAAGTATGATAAGACAATCGCGGAATTTAAAAATTGGTTACAGGATGCAAACGCTAAGATTGCTGACTTGGCAGCGATGAGCAAGCATGCCAAACCTACAGCTGCTGACTTAGAGCAAGTTAAACGACTTAACGAAAACAAAGAAATCGGTCAAAGACTATTAAATAATGCTGTTGAATCTGGAGAAGCCCTGTTCAGTGGTATTACTCCAGAAGGACGTGAACAAATAAGAAATGAACTACGAACCTTACGTGACTATTTCGAGAACTCTGTGGATTCACTGAATAATGTAATTAAAGATATTGAAACAACTATTAACAAAAGGTCATCCTTTGATGATACATTTAACCAGGTTCAAAAATGGATCACAGATAAGGAGAAGGAACTCGGCGACTTTAAGCTATGCCCCACCTTGCCAGAAAAGAAAGCTCAACTGCATGCTAACAAGATTTTACACCAAGAAGTTGAGTTACACCAGTCCATGCTGTCTCAGCTAACTGAGAAAATCAAACTTATGCCTGATGAAGAGGCCGAAAAGAGTCTTTCCAAAATTATTGAAAGGCATACAAATATGGCTAAAGAACTTGAGAGAAGAATTGCCACATGTGAAGCTCATGTTGCTGACCACGAGAAATATGTGCAAATGTTTGAAGAGACCCGTGATCGTCTTAACCGTATCGTGGCTGAAAACAGCATGATTAACTATGGAGTGGTCACGCAAAAAGACGATGTAGATTCTAAAATCACTGCAATTGAAAAAATAAATTCTAAAACAAAAGATGTAGATAAAACTCTAGGCAATTTGAAAACCCAATTGCACACTGTTTTAGAAACGACGAGTTCTAATGGGCATCCAGTACTTATTAGTGAATTTGAACAACTAAAGGGAACTTGGGAACAATTTGCAACACAATGTGAAGAACATGACAAGAAATTAAAGGAAATGTTGAAACAATGGAATGAGAGCCAGAAAACACTGGATGAACTTGAAGAATGGCTTAAAGTCAAAGAGAACCAGATTCGAGATCAAAGCCTTAAGAGCAATCTTGAAGCTAAAGTAGCTCATTTACAGAAAGTGAAAGAAATTCAAAGTGAATTAGCATCAAGGAACGCCGAGTTCACTGCGCTGGGTGACACAAAACAAAACGTTGCAAGTGAATCTGAACTGACATCGAAAACCTCTAAGTTAGCTACAAGATATCATACATTAAATAACGTTGTCAACGAAATTATATCCAAGTATGAGGTATTTGTGTCAGAACACCAAGCTTTTGAAAACGAGTATAATGAAATGGAAAGCTGGTTGATGAATATGCTTGGTGAACTGCAAGATTTGAATGAGATTGTAGGTGATTACGCAGTCTTGCAAGAGAAGCAAAACAAAGCTAAAGAACTTTATGAAATTCGGAATAAGAAGACACCCGCATTTGAAGAATTCTTAAGTTTGGGAGAAAAACTATACGCACATACAAGTCCTGATGGTAGAGAAGTTATCCGTCAGAAAATCCGCAAAATAAGAACGTTGTGGGATAGCTTCGGTGACAGTTTCCAAGAAACCGTTAATAAATTAGATCAGTGTCTCTTACAATTCTCAGACTTCTCTCTAGCACAAGAACAATTGACAAAGTGGCTTAAAGATGTTGAAAGAGCCATGCAACGTCATACCGAGTTAAAGGCCTCTTTAGAAGAGAAAAAGGCACAGTTACAGAATCATAAGATAATGCACCAAGAAATAATGACGCATCAACAGTTAGTTGAATCCGTTTGCGATAAAGCTCAACAGTTAGTTGATCAAACACACGATGCTTCCTTAAACGTATATTTGCAATCAATAAAGCAATTGTTCCAGAATATAGTGACAAAATCGCAAAACCTACAAGACAATTTGGAAGATTGTGTGAAAAGACATGAGGATCTTGTTCATCTAATTCAGCAATACAAAGAGTGGCTTGGATCACAATCTGAGAAGCTTTTAGATATAGAAAACGCAACTGGCGAGAAACCCGAGATAATCAGAAAATTGCAATCGGCGGTAGCTTTGAAGGACATTGAAAAGGTAGGTTCCAGTAAACTGGATGAAATTCGTGCAATTTTCGCCGTCGTAAGTAAGAGTACCTCGGAAGCTGGTAACACAGCCATCAAAGCCGAAATAGATAACTTACATGATCAGTTACGTAATTCAGTAGAAAGTATCGTTGCGTCAGAGCAGAAGCTAAAACACACGTTAGACATCTGGAATAAATTTGATTCTTCTATTGAATCTATATCGGAGTGGCTAAAAGACATGGAGTCCAAGTGTCGAGATCAAGCGTTGTGTTCCACATTACAAGAAAAAGAAGCACAATTACAACGATATGTCAATCTTCGTAACAGCATTCATGCAAAAGAAAAAGATATGGATGCGTTTGTTGACGAGTCACATAACCTTATTCAGCTAAGTGGTGTAGAGAGACTTAAACCTCTCGTTACTCAGGTGAGCAGTCGTTATCAACAACTGCATTTGATTTCCAAAGATATTGTCAACCATTGGTCTGAATTGGTCGCAGACCACAAAAAGTATGTACAACTTCGAAACGAGTTTGATTCATGGTTAAAACCTTTAGAAGAACAGTTATCTCAAATGATAACTAAAGAAGATAAACTTAGCATTGAGAGTAAGGGTAATAAACTGCAGGTCTTTTTATTGGAAAGGGATAATGGTGAGCACAAGATTGGTATTTTAACAACAGCAGGCGACAAAGTCCTTCCCGAAACAGCTGCTAACGGTCGAGAAAATATCCGTGCCGAAATCAGAGCTCTTAGAGAAAGGTGGGACAAACTCAATGACAGTATCTTACAACAGCAAAAAGAATACGAGTCTCAAACGCTTCAATGGTCAAGTTATCAAGATGTACTCCAGCAAACTCTATCATGGCTTGATGAAAAAGAGAAAATTGTAGAGACAGAAGAAAAAGCCACGCTCAATTCAGCTCAAGAAATTAAATCGAAACTATTGAAAAATAAGACATTATTGCAGGAAATATGTTCTCATAAACGAGTAATTGAAACAGTAACAGAAAAAGCAAAAAGTGTGGCTGCTAGTATTCATTCCGGAAAAGGAGAAAGTGATGACATGTCGTCTACCATTCAGTCAGTTTGGGATAGGTATAATGCTCTAACTAATAGACTAACAGGTGTAATAGATAAGCATGAAAGCACTTTCGAAATTTACCAACAGTTTGCCGATCAACAAAAATCACTACAAGATTACCAGAAACACTTGTGGGATCGTCTCCATCTTCTCTCAGACTTTACAGGCAATAAAGCTGCATTGCAAAGTAAGCTTGTAAAAATTCAAGAGCTATTAGATGCCATTCCAACTGGTAATAACAAATTGAAGATATTGTCAGACCTCATTGATAATAGTGGATCAAAATTGTCACCAAGAGGAAAAGAGGGCATGTCACGAGAATTGGGATTACTTAGAGCAGACTTGGAAAAGTTCACTGCTACTGTTCATGACGTCAAACGTGGTATTGAAGACAAAATACAGCAATGGAATGAATTCGATAGCGCCAGTGACCGTTTGCAGCATTGGTTAACTGACACCGAGATGAGCCTGAAAACTTACACACCTAAAGCCACATTGGAAGAAAAAATAGATCAGCTCAACAAATATCAGGTATGTATTATTTTTTTATTCTTATATATTTATTTATACTGGTGGAATTTATTTAATATTAATAAATTTTGAACAGGAGTTAAGTAAAGCGATTGATAATCACGAAAACGATTTGACTGCAGTCAAAAGTTTGGGCGAAGCATTGGACCAAGTAAGACTTTAAAGGAAAAAAATACTACTTTTCCGGCACAGTAGGGTGTAGTCTAATTTTCAGTAGAGGATCTAATTTCACGACTTTGATTACTTATTAGGTAAATCTAACAAAATCAACATGACGCTATTTGAATTGTTGATCTTACTTGTATTAGTATAATTATTTCTCTAAAATATGACTACTAATGGCTCAGATGCATCGGGTGCGGCATCCTATAATCTTAATATTTTAAATAAAATAAATTATAACTACCTAAGTGACGATACTAATAGTAGTTGTCGTAGTTTAGTTTAAACAAAATAATATAGTTTAAAACTTTTGTTATAATGTACTTACCATATTGTTAATTTTTTTGCAGGCAATCTTGGCTAATTTGAAAAAGACTGAAAATGACGTCGACAAACTGACTGATGAATTCAGTGATCTCATCGAAAATTGTAATGATACGAGAATCACTATGAATTTGCAACAAATGACATCTCGTTTCCAATCTGTACATTCGACTGCGAAGGAACTGGTAAAGAAATGTCAGCAGGCGGTGAATGACCATAACGCTTATCAAGAAAAGTATAATCAGTGTACTGATTGGATTAAATCTGCTCAACTTAAGTTTGATGAAGCTCAAAAGAACTTATCTAATACTCCAGAGGGAATAAACGCCAAACGAGAAAGTCTTAACGACTTACTGACTCAAAGAAGAAACGCTACCCTCCTTGTTAATAACACTTTTGAATTGGGAGAGAAACTATATCCTTCTACATCACCTGAGGGAAAAGAATTAATCGAACAACAATTACAAGACATACAACAAGCTCTTGATAACTTGTATGACAACATTACTAAAGCTGAAAGAGATTTGGATTCAGAACTCAATAAATGGTCATCCTTTGAAGACAATCTTAAGACCGTCCAGCAATGGCTAACTTTAGCCGAGAAGAACCTTCCTAAGGAAATTCAGTTAAAAGCAACTCTTGACGAGAAACGTAATCAATTAAACGTCTACAGGAACTATCTTCAGGACGCGATTGCTCATCAACAAGATATATCTGATTTAGAAGTGAGAGCACAAAGTTTGCCAGATGTCAATAAGGATATTGCGAAAGAAATTAGCCAGTTAAAACAAAGGCACGATGCTATCCTGTCACGAGCCAAATCATTTGTGGAACAGTACGAAGCTATCGTTAACAATCATCAACAGTACAGCAAGGCTGTTATGGACTTACAAGAATGGGTCGAAGCAACTCACAATACCGCTCAGCTTTGGGGTGATGTCAATCTAGAAAGGGTGGCATTAAGTAGCAATTGTGAAAAATTGAAGTCATTGCAAGTTAACTTACTAGAAGAAAAGAACCGGATTGACAAAATACGGTCTTTGGGTGAAAAAGTTCTGCCCGGTACTATAAGCAGCGGACAAGCCAATATTAGGAACCAGATCGATGCCTCTCACCAAGAATGGGAAGGCTTAGTTTCGTTTATCAACAAAACGATTGAGACCTTAGAAAACAAAATTCAACAATGGAACGAATATGAAAATATGAAAGATCAGTGCTTAGCATGGATAAGAAATACTGATACACAGATTCACGCTGTTGATTTGAAAGCTATCTTACCGGAGAAGCAGGAACAGTTCAATAAGTTCCAAGAGTTACAAGGTGAAGTTCGCGCCAAGGAACTCGAAATAGACAATATCACTGAAAAGGCCCAATCTTTGTACACAGGTGTTCTGGGACCTCGTGGTTCTCAGATATCAGATTTGACTGTAAAATATCAGGCATTATCGCAAAAAGTAAAAGACTTAACCAACAGATGGCAACAATACGTTAAAACTCACCAAGAATTCTCCAGTAATGTCACAGAATGTTCTCAGTGGATTGAGGAATTGCGAGATAAATTAGACTTCTGTGCAGACTTGAGTTCTTGCTCTCAAGATGACTTAGAGACGAAGTTGGTCCTGATACAGAACCTGTTACTCACTAAAGATGAAGGATTTACCAAAGTACAATCCCTAGTTGAATTGGCCCAAAACGTGATGGCCAACACTGCGCCAACGGGACATGAAGCTATTAACAACTCTTTGGTGGCCTTGCAAGAACAATGGTCTGCATTATTATCCAGGATGATTGAAACGAAGAACATGTTAGATGACTCAGTGACGAAGTGGGCAGGATTTTTGGAACAAATACAGTTAATCGAGAAGAGTAATACTTGGCTTGAAAATATGCTAGCTGAATTAACTCCATTTGAAACTTCCATGTCCGACAAACGAGCTCAGCTTGAAAAACTTAAAGAAGTTGAGGAGAAAGCACGTTGCGATCGCATTGATGTTGATACGCTAAAATCTAAGGCAGCCGAAATGCTTGCAAGTGGTCAACAAAACCAAGTAGCTTCAAAAGCTCAAGAGACACTGAACAAATTTGATTCGCTTTACGATAAGATTAAGAAACTATTAGCGGACCGGGAAGAACAATATAAAGACCATAGGTTATACAAAGAAGCGCATGATGAATTGATTCAATGGTTAAGTCGAGCCAGAGAAAAGGTTCCATCTCTAAAATCTAAGCCATTGAGTGATAAACTGGCAATTGAAAACTCTGTTGCGCCCCTTGATGCACTGATTAATAAACAAGCTCAAGGAGAACTATTGTTAGAGCATCTTCAGCATACTGGGGAAGTCGTGCTTGCTAGCACATCACCTGAAGGTCAAGCCATAATTAAGAATGAGATGAAGGCCTTGAAAGAAAGCTTTGATGACTTGTTCAACGAGATAAAGCAACAAAAGAGCCAGCTAGAACACACTGTTAACCAATGGCGTGAATATAAGGACGAATACGAAAGGTTGTCTGACTGGCTACAGCAGAAAGAGATCCTCATTAAGAATCAAAAGTTAGCTTTACTTGGAACCGCCAAAGAAAAGGGTGCTCAAGTCAATGAAGTAAAAGAAATAGTTGACCAATTAAATAAGGGCAAGGCAGATATAGATAGCTTCAATGCGTCAGCGTCTGGCCTTCTTTCTTCCCATCTCGATACGTACGTGAATAATCAATTGAGACATCTTAACTCTAGATATCAAGTTTTAGTCAACATGGCAAATGATGTTCTTAAGAAGGTTGAAACTAACTACGAACAACATCAAAACTATGACGATAACTACGTGAAAACTAAGAAATGGATTGACGACGCTTGGGAAATCACCCGAAGTGGTAGCGATACTGGCAGTAGTAAGGAAAGCAGTAAGGAAGCTTTGCAGAAACGATTAGAACAAATAGAAGATCTCCTAAAACGGCGTGAAGAAGGCCAAAATCTAGTCCATGCCACTGTTAACAGCGGAGAGAAGGTCTTGAGAAATACGAGGTCGGACGGAAAGGATAAAATTAACACCGAATTAAAGGAATTGCAAAACGAATGGGATCGCTTAGTCAAGAAGATGACCACGGCAAAGGTACATCTTGAAACTGCACTACTCCAATGGGCAGACTACAGTTCTAGTTACTCGCAGCTACAACAATGGATCTCTGATAGAGAAGCCAAATTACAAGAAGTGTGTGAGCAGAAGGTCGCCAAGTCTAAGAAAGGCCAGGACCGCCTAGCTGGCCTCACAACTGGCCTAAGTCTCGGCGAACGTAAAGCCACACTCCGTCAAACAAACAATATTGTTCAAGATATCGTTTCGTTTGAACCCATGATTCAGTCTGTTACTTCTAAAGCTTCGGAACTTATGCAACAAGCTCCGGCGTCTGAAATTACCAGCAAATACGAAACGCTTTCTAAACAGGCTAAAGACTTGTATGAGAAACAGAAGGAAACCGTAGAACAACACCAGGCATTCATCGATGCTGGTTCAGACTTTGTCCAATGGATACGAGCCGCTAAAGAGAAGTTAGGGAAATGCTCAGATGCAACTGGAGATAAGGAGTCACTGAGCAGTAAAATATCCCAACTGAAGGTTCTGGAAAGTGAACTACCGGAAGGTCAAAAGAAATTGCAGAAGGCTCTTGAACAGGGTGAGATCTCCTGTGGTTTAGCTGACGAAGAAGACAGAGAGGAGATTGAAGAAGAAGTGGCTCTTATGCAAGAGGAATATGATACCTATGTGTGAGTATTGTTTTGAAACTATCCTTAAAAGTAGTTTATCGAAATATTTATAAATGTTGCAGAATTTCTAATAAATGTAACAAATTTACAGAGAACAATTGCACAACACCAAAGCGCTGATTGAAGGAGGTATCGTGAAATGGACAGAGTACGAAGAGCAGTACAAGGATGCCTTGGATTGGTTGTCGAAGACTGAGAAATTAGTTCAATCATTCAACAAGCTGCAGAATAACCTAGAACAAAAGAAAGTCGTTCTTGAAGAGTTCCAGGTTCGTATTACTATTCCTTACCTTATTCATTAAGTATGCATATATACATTATTATAGTAACACACCATAATACGTAAAACACGCTAATATTGTCGTAAAGAATTTAATAATAGACGAAGATACGAAATTATTACCGCAATAATGCGATTTAATTTATCGTTAGTGGTGAAAAATTGGATTCGAAACCATTAGTTCGTAAAGACCGAGCATCAAAAAATGTTTCAAACATTTAGTCTCACGTTTGATTGACACTGTCGGCGATAAGAAACGCTCTGTAGCGTTTCCCTTTTGTTGGTTTAGCTTAATCTTTTATTATTATTCGTATTAATATAGTCCACGTTATATTTGTAATTATTATTGTTTTAAATAAATAGAAAAGTAATTCTTATAACATTAAAATAATATATTCTTATTTTTAATAAAAGCACGGCAGGTGAGTGCTTGATTAAGTGTTTACTATAGAGGTTACCCAGTTATATTATTCCTATTACCCGTAACTTAAGATAAAATTGGATGTAGCGATACGAGTACCTACTTCTATGTTAACAAGTGTTGGCAAGTATTTTCATGATGATAAAAAAGCTAATCCACTACCAACAGGGCCACCTCCAGACCCTATTTGACTGGCAAGCGGAGCTGGACAAGCTGAACGTGCGCGCGCAGACGCTGCTGGAGACGTGCGCAGACACGCGCGTCTCGAACGGCATCACGCAACTCACCACCAAGTACAACGCGCTGCTGTCGCTCGCCAAGGAGGTGATGAAACGCCTCGAACTGCATTACCAGGTTTGTGCACATGTTTATTATCATTATCAATATTTGTATTAACAACAATATCGTCATCGTTATCACTATAATCATTATCATT
>DWON01006460.1:0-13837 GCA_018251015.1 Phocides pigmalion okeechobee
GTCGCCTCCAATAATGTGTATCCGGCAACCACACCTCCTCAACCGAAACACAATACATGAAGAACATGTTGCTTTACAGCGGGTTATGAGGATGGCGGTGGTGCCAACAGCTCTAACGGCTCTACCACCTTTAAAATGGGTATAGGTATAAATAGATATAGATCAGGTAGGATACTTTATAGGCAGTGCTCTTTATTCATCACCATTCACCCATTGATATCCCACTGATGGTCATGGGTCGCCACTCACAATGGGTCTATGGTCATAGCCTGTCACGCTGACTAAGTGCGGATTGGTAGAGTTTACGCTTTGAGATCTTTGTTTGTCTGTATGTCTGTAAGTCTGAATATCTGTATGTTTCTGCACGCTAATCTCAGAATCGGCTTATCCGATTTGAATGTAATTTTCAGGATTATATTGCAATGGGGTTCACTTAACATTTAGTGTTTTTTTCATTGAAATCTTTAACAAATAAAGCAGTTATGACAATTTAATTCCATCATCACCGACGTCTTCCTAGAAACAGCTAGTCTTCAATAAACATGGAACATCTGTTGCTACGCCATAAAAGCGCTACGAGTCTCGTAGCAGGTCTACGCACTTACGTCGGAATATAAAAGACGTATTACGTGAAGCTTCTTACAAAATACCTCAATCTTATTTACGTAAACACACGTTTCTACGAATATTTCATGTTTTTCCATTGTATGGCGCATATCATTTCCTATGTATGGCTGCTATGATGTTTATTTTTCCCTTTCTTATAACAATTCCCTTGCGATACAATATATATATATATTGATTTATTCCAATATTCGCACAAAGAAATCTTCAATAGTGAGGATTGTTTGGAGTCCTAAAAATACTAGGATATAAACATTTATTTGAAATATATGTAGTAAATTTCTCAAGTGATTCATACGTCCTTAATGCATTGACTATTATTATACATTTTAAGAAAGTTTATTGTTTAGCTAATTTCGGTGTTATTTTTACTACTTCTTCGTATTTCTACAACATTTTTTATTTGATACAAAAGAATATTTATAATTGCAAATTGTCTTTACCACTATGTATAATAAGTGGTAATTATAATACTCAAGTTCACAAAAGCCAACGCACAATCGAAACCGCAGAATTGAGATTTTGCAAGTAGGTTTTTTACTAACGTGAGTAAGAAAGAAATTTTTGAAGTTGCTTTCTTGAAGAGGTTAAATAGAAGACGTTTTTTTTTTATAAATATATGTTAAATATACAGCTGTACGACTTTTGCATTAGGTCTGGTGGTGGATAAAATAAAAGAAAATTGAGTGAACGAAAATTATAATATCATAGTTTACAGTATACAATTATTGCGACAATCTTACAGTGCGCAGTTAGGACGGCGACTGGCGGCAGAATATATAAAATTAAGCATATCGAATATCGATTTTTTTCTAGATTCCAACATGGACAGCGATTTTTTTACATTAGTAAAAGAAAGTTGACGTCTATGCAAGTAAAACCGACAAAAGCTGGAACTAATCAAATTTAGATAAATGGGTAGTATAAAATTAAGTTAAATATAACATCAGTAGCAAACAACCTTAATATAACCCGTTAAAGTTTATCGCAAGTATTTAGAACGCTTAGTTTCCCAACAAAACTCTATCTCGCCTTACAAAGGCTTCGTTTAAGCACAAACTACACCCCGCCGGTTATATCTCGTGATATCTAGCACCTTAGAGTAAAGCGAGATTAAGTGTTATGTTCTATGCGAGGATTATAAGGCTTTAGCTGGATATCAGGGGTCTTACACAACTGATAATATATTGGAAACCTTTTCATTGAACTCTATATCACTCATCTACATATATTTATCTACCTATATCTATATCTATATATCTATTTATAGATCTATCATGTATCTATACAAATAATAAGATCTATCTATACATGAAAGATATATGTGAAAAACTATTGTTACAGCGCAATAGAACCCAAAACAATATTTGTTAGAATTTTCCTCTTCACGTTGCATATTTTGATGTAATTCGTTAAAATAATGAACTTAAAGTAAATACTTGATTATAATTTTCTTATGATAATATGATAATTTATAATGATGACTTTTAAGAAAGTAGGATTAAAAAAGAAAGAATATGATCAACATAAAATGTGAATCAAAACTAAAATGAGGATGTTTTAGCAAAATTTGAATACGAAATATAAAATTAAGAGGATCTTTTACTACAAAATTTACAAATCGTAGATGTGTAATATTTGCTACATGAACGATATTGTACTGCAAGGTAAAAATAATAACAAAAAAATAACAATGAAGTTACATATCATTTACAGTACTTGTGAAACAGAGTGTTCTTTTGTCGAAGGACGAAGTTGCAGTCGACAATGTAACACATAATTAATTAATCAAACAAAAAAGACAAAAATACATATTTTTTGTACAAACTACGCTTTTCAATCAAACGTACAATTGAATATCGTATATTTGAACTCAATAATGCAGAGCTTACTAATAATAATGAAACACAATACACAAATATAGGTACTCGTACAACTCTCTCAAACTACGCTTTTCAATCAAACCTACAATTGAATGTCGTATATTTGAACTCAATAATGCAGAGTTCGATCACGAGGGACTTCGGAAGAGCAATAACGACAGAATAGCGATCTATTTCGACAGCGGATCCTATTCATGGCTGGAATTCTAGTAAATCTAGTTCAATTTTAGTTTGTACAGAACGGCAAACTTTTATCACATAGAAACTTAGAATGTTTTATCTAATTTTTGAAAACGTCTTTGCATTCAGGTAAATGTTCAGATACAAATTATTGAAACATATTTCCAGTGACTCTTCACAATATGTGAACATTTTCAAAACAACTTTTGATTCTTCCGTCTTAAAATGTCGACCCCTGTTTTAGACTAAAAGCCTTGAACTTAGTCATGACCAGCCTTGCATCTGGTTTGAAATATCAGCAATCTAAAATCGTTGATGGGTACTACCCCTTACATAGTAAATTTTATAATTCCACGATGGTGTTAGTTTAAAATCCGATGTAGGATGTAGGTTAGTATGTCATCCCATACGATACATGTTTCGAGCCACGGCGCGTTAGTTAACTTTCCTTGTGGCGTACTACATTGCTCTGTATTCTTTGGCGCAACGCGCTTGCGGCTTGTACATACTTGTCATGTAAGCAAAAATCTGTATCGATTACGGCCGTACACAAGTGCCGTATTTACGTTGGCGCTACAAGACTAAAAGCGGATATTATATCTGTGTATTCGTGGTTTCTACGTCGATGCTAAAATACAATATTTGTATGAATTATCACCGCATCTCCAGTCCAAAAAAGAGCTCTAATTTAGTGCCGCCTCCCACAATACTGACTCGATGTGAACGCCGCAGTCAAAGTGTTAAACAGTTTCCACAGAGCGCAGCCACGGCGCGTGTCGAGCATGTAAACGTTCCTCAATTAGGGTTACCGGAAACATGCAGGTAAACCCGGAACGCTGGTTTAAACCCAATCCAAAAAGAGGTTTTTCACAACTCAGTTGTCTACGTTTATCAGTGAAGATCTCCGTTGCTTATAAATAATTTCTAAAAATAACCCTTTTTTCCATTAGACTGAAACATTTCCTGTTTGATTCCATTCAAGTTTAAGGAAGGAAGTTAAGGAAAATACGACCCTTTAAACCTAACTAATGATTTAATATGGAGTATTGTATTGAAGTAAGTTTAAATTCAATTTGAAAAATATATAGTGAGTTATATTTTTAAACACAATTTTAATTTGACCTCTTTAAATATCATATTTGGCACATTTATATCGCACGATTATTGATTTATTAGTTGTTAATAGTTTTTAGTTTAGGTCGGTATTCGTATTCGTATCCTTGTTAAGCACTAATGGTCCGTGTTCGTTACTGTATCCAATATATGTATCCATAATCCATACGCAAACTCCTAATCTGACGTAAAACAGTTCTTGAGTTTTTGTTGGAGAGTTGCAGTTGCTACACTTAAAGTGAGGCAACCATCTCCATTCTCAGGAGAAGGTTTCTGCTGTCCCTCTGATGGTAATTGATCATTGTTGCCCATGAATCATCTGTTACCAATTTTATAAAAAAAAAGTCTCACTTAAAATCGATTACAAATGCATTGCTATTTCTAAGGACTAATCTCGCTTCATTTGTAAGCGAGCCGGCAACAATATCTTTCTACCGTTATCAGTAAGCTTCGTGCTAGAAATGGATGGGGTGGCACCTACCCCCACAATCATTTCTAGCGTCAATCGAGTCGGGCTCCGGTCCTATCATCATGCAATTTCACCGAATGTTTATATCCAGTCGTACACATACCCGGTTTCAAACGTCACTTAATTAGTGCGTTCACTGTTCGGACGGGATCGTATCGTGCATAATCTCTGTTAACGTCACAGAATTGTGTTTGACGTGTGTTCGACCGTTAAATTTAGTCGAGCACGTGATCCATACGGTGGGAAGGCTGCATCTGCTGTACTGGGAGTCTCTAATTGGCATGCAGTCCATCTGATATTGATTGCTTTTAACTCTTAAAACATTAATTATTTTTGTCCTACTCCTGAACACTGATGTTATCTTAGAATGACAAGATTTTACTGCCTGATACTTGACCAGCGCTGATAGGTACACGTCACACACCTTTGAGATTTTTTGAGGATCTCTCAGGCATGACGCTTTCCTCACGATGTCTCTGCATGTTAAAGCATATTATTAATTTGTAATACTCATAACATATTATATTATAATATTATACATATATTTACATACGCTTATCTTCAAACCTTAACTCCAAAAGGAAAGGCTATCTTTTAAAGTAAATATGTGATTGCCGTGTGAACTTATATAATACGCCGGATAAAGATATTACTTATAAAGTAATTACATTACTTATCTTTAGTCATTTATTTATTTGTAACGTGACATTTTAGATCATTCTATTGCATAACATTTTCTGTTTGTATATATGGTCTCTACCCGTATATATAATATAAGTCTTATTGTTCGCTGCTAACTAAAAAAAGTAGCGGCTTCAACAGTGCCAAATAGCATAGCACTATTTTAAACCAAGAAGGATTTGAGGACTATATTTCTAAATTAATTTTCAGATAGGTCCAATCAAAGACAACGGAATGTTAATAAGGATCTTAATTTAAAGCTTTTATTTTGGTAAAGGAATTTGAAGATAACTAATTGCTTCATTTAAACATAAACCTGAACGAGCGAGTTCGTTCACTAAAATCGGACCTAATAAATTTGAGAGCTTTTCTAGTGTACTTTAAAAATTAGAAAGGCTACGCTGTGAACAGATGGCTTCATTCCAATGGATGAAAATATTAAGAGGTTTTTAAAAGGCCTAGACAGCGTAATACCTGAGCTTATTATTATTTCATATTTTTTGAGTTACTTTAGCAAAATGGGAAAGATAAATAAATAGAGTTTCGAGAGTTCTATTAGTCGACTTTTGTCTTCTGGTTAATGTTAGCCAACAGAGCGCTCAAATCCTATAATAATAATAATAATTTATTTATTGCAAGAATGTAGTACAGAAATGGTAACATGGTAATTGAAATACAGTGCAATTACATTCTACCGTCAAGGTGTGCAACGTCAGTAGTCTAATAGTCATGCAATTATTATATAATACTAGAATTAGGCATAAAATAACGTGATTAAAATATTATAATAATTTTAAGTTAAATAAAATATTTTAATTGGAATTAACTGGTTTTTAAAGGCGTAACACCTGTTTATTATTCGTCAATTTGATTTGTTTTGATAATATGGAAAGGTTAAATAAACTTTGATCAATAAAGTTCAACGATGGGATTCCTCATGTAGCCCACTACATGGGTACGGGCCCATTGGGTAAAGATGCACGTTCTTTTACTACATACGTGTAAGATGAAGCACGAACTTCCTCTTAAGAACTATCATAACATTTTCCTTGCGGCTTACGAGTCCAACACTGCTGTGTAATGCGCAGTGCAGCACGCTTACGGCTTGTGCACGCCTGCGTTGTACGAACAAATCGTAGATGTATTCGTAGATGATACACAGATGCTAAAATACAATATTTCAATAAATTTTCGGCGCATTTTCACTAAATATCTAAGGTCCAGGTTAGTACCGTCTTCTGCAACGCTGATCCGATCTAAAAGGAGCGCAACACAAGAATACGTAAATACAATAAAACGCAATAACATGGTGTCCTTTAGTACTGGTGAAAACAGAGCTCTTCTCCAAAGCCAGCGATGTGGCTACACCTCGTGTTGATTTTTTTCTTTTTGTGAGAAGAGTAGCAAATGCTGATACATATAACCACTTGATATTAAGTAGTCGCAGCCCACATACGTTCACGTACAACCACAAACACGACTGAAATCCTATCTAAGCTCGAACATAGATGCGTTGCTACTGAAGACTAAGATGGTCGCCTCGTTTCAAAGTGTAGCCGACAACCGAAACAAATAATGCTTTACGGCGGATTATGAGGGCATCCATAAACGAAGATGATTTCATCAGCAGTCTGTTTTTTCGTAAGGCTTATGTACCTACGGATCCAATCCTTTATATTCAGAAAGGTAAACACTCCTATCAACATCGCTACTCGGGTTCTCAAAGCGTAGGTCTCAAAGGCACTTCAGCGGATAATTGAACGTTCATTTACACGGCATTTCGTATGTAAAGTGCTTCGACGGTTGAGTGACTAAAGCCTAAGCGGTATAATTAATCCCAAATTAAATAAACCCAGTTGAAATACACACACGAAATATTTTTATTACTTACGCTCAGATATTTGCCGGCAAACTTCATTTCTCTAGTCTTATCTATGTATATCTAGTCTTGCATATATATGTTTCAAATTTATCTATAACTATCTAAGTAATTAATACAATTGTAACTAATTGCTGTCTGTACATAGAAGATATATGAGTAAAACTATACTAACCTAGAAAAATATACTAAAGGAGCCGCAATAAACCCAAAACCAAAAACAATACTTGTTAGATTTCTTGTCTGTTTGTCTGTGCGTTTGTGCACGCTGATCTTAGAAACGGCTTTACTAACTTTAATGCGGTTTACACTAATGAATTCCAGTTAGCTTCAATTAACATTTTATTTCGATCAGTCTATAAACAAAAAATATGTCCATTTGAAAGTAAAGGCGTGAGTAAATGAGAACTCTTTACTAATAGCAATCGAAAAAATCCCGAAACTGTAAACGAAGTCGCAGGCAGCAGTTATATCTATATATATAAAGTCTAGAATAAACAAAATAGTATTAAAGTCATTATCCTCATTAAGCTCTGTTTCTCAGCTTACTTTATCTAAAACACGCAACTTATTATGATACGGTTTTAATACAAATAAGCAACGATATACGGAAAAGACTTATGTATATAATTTGTATAAATTTTCTGAATCAAGGCGAGTTTCCTTAAAACAGTTTTGTCTAAGTGAGTACACAAAGACCAGACCAGTGACGCGTATACGAGCGTGTGATGCGGCGCGGAAGGAATGGTTTTCAACGGAACACAGAATAACGTACGTCTATTATCGATATAACACAATACTGACTCTTGGCTGCATTTTTATGACTGATTGCTTGCAACTTGTTTTTATCAAAACCAGTGTATATCAATAAAAATATCACTTTACTCTAGCCATTTCCCAAAAGGTTTTGCTAGAAACAGGATTTTATCACAACCAGTATACGAGTATGTCAATAAAATATCACTTTACCCCAGCCTGCACCAAAGCATTTTGGTATAGGCATTGTCAAAATAGAAGTAAAGAAAAGTCATAAATGATTGATGATTCTCTTACGGATTCCATCATCAGGACGTTATTAAATTAAAATGGGACCTACATATTACTCTTTTCGAAAAAAGTATTATGAAAATCGATTATCGGAGCCTCTCCCCTTTAGGAGTAAGGTTAACAAAGTGATATAGGCGACACAATACCTGTCCTTTAGAACAAAATCACATATCCATATTTATAATAAAAAAGTTCAATGAAAAAAAAACAATATCGCATCATTTTGTATTGGGTTATTAAATACTTTTTACGCACTAGTTTTCTCCACATTAAGATACAAGAAAACAGCAGAACCTGGTGTTAATTATTTATAATATTACCATAGCAGTCGGTGAGTGTTTTGTGCGTTACAGGTAATGAAATATTGCCAATACAATGGAAAAAAGCACGTCAGCTCATAATAATATTTGCAAATGACTGCCGACGCGTCCAATCTTAATTCTGTTATCGCATCTTGAATCGCCTTAAGCGAGCTTCAAAACATTGTTTTGAATCACCATCAAAACATGACACAAAGGGCCGACTTAAACTAAAATTGAACGTTCATTTACTCAGTTCACGCCAAGTGGCGCCAGACGTGAATTAATTTTCGAACAAAACCTAAAACAACAACCTAAAATAACTAAATGCGGCTTACAATTCAAACACGGGTTTTTATTGTTAAACGCTTGTGGTATGCAGAAAGCGAAAATAACAATAAAAAATCGCTTATAAATATATATTTTTTTTATTGTGAAAGAGTAAGAACCGGGCATGCAAGCCACCTAATGTTGAGTTACTGCAGCCCATGGACAACCACGTCCAATCTCAAACCAGAACAGAAGTTCTATTTAAGGATGGACGTGGATGCGTTCCTACTCTTGAGGACTAAGATGGTCGCCTCCAATAGTGTGTCTTATATTTATATTTCTTATTTCTACGTCTTTAATCCTAAGTAAAAACAACTGTACTCCGTTGTTGTAATTAAGAAACAGGCGCCGCGAAGGCAATGCAACAGTTTGATAAAATGTCTGCTTATTTTATTTTGCGAGACATCTTTTGTTGCGCCAAGACAGTGTAGTGTTTTTAATTGTTGTTGTAATTATTATAAAGTTCATCACACTTGTTATTTAAAAAAAAATTGCTATCTGTAATACAAAATATTGCTTGTGGTTTTGTCCACGCATATTATAAAATTACATCTTTCAAGCTGTCTTTTACCCCCTTATGAATGTAATTTCCAAAATTTCTTTCTTGATATTTATTTACGCTTTATCAAAGAACCTAATATTAAAAACCCATATTTTTATCTCCAACTTAAATAATAATAATTTCCCCTCAGTAAATTACATTCTCGTTTTCAACCCTTTCAATTTTTATTTTCGCGATGAAAAGTAATTTTGTCTCTCTTCAAGGTCTAATCTATTTCTATGTTAAAAATTATCAAAATCAATTCAGCTGTTTTGATGTGAAAAAAATCATATAAACATATCCACCCGCAATTAAACTATTAGTAGGTTGATTTGTTTCCATATTCAGATTGCACGTAATTCGCAATACAGAGTCCCAATAAGTACTAACTTTCTAACATAACATTAACACCCTAAGGTATTTTTATAATTCTTAGAATAGTATCGCAGTAAAGGCTTATGACAAATAGAGTTATCCCGACATTATACGGCCAGAAGCGGAGAGTTAACCAAACTAACTTAGAAAATTACGTGTAGGCAAGTTGTGGAACGAACCTCTAGTGTATTTATGGCAAGTTCGGATAACACCTTCCGACGTGTTTCCAGAAAGGATAGCGTATACTTATGTAATAGAGGCCTACTTGCGTTTCGGTCGGATTATATAACGGCGCGCAAAACTTTATCCAAAACGCGAACCGAGTTTTTAACGCCGATATTTGGGCATTCGTTTTATTGCAACGTAACGGCGGTGTTAGCTTCAAAGCTGAATGGTGCAGCGTCAATTGTTTGTTCTCTCCTGTTTGTAGTGCCTAACGTGGAGGCATGTGCAAGCATGCGCTTTACGGCCTCCTAACCGCTTCTGGAGCGTGGAGTCATTGTCCATTGTTGCGTCGACCTCACAAGCGGCTTGTGTAATACCGCCCATTGTTCACGTACAAAGCTTTTCCCGAAGCGATCACTCTCGCGACGCCCGTTTGTATTAACGTCAAACCAGGATGGAATTTAGTCTGTAAGTCATCCTTCACCGTCAACTCCACAAAATTGCTTTAATTAAAATATCAGCGCTTAATGAAAACGACACCCAGTAAAGTACTGATTTTATTTAAACTCGAGTCGATTTTCAATAAGAACGTAGGCGGAGGGTTTGAATCTGTCGACAAAATCTATAGACAATATCTTTAGGCCCACTGAGAGGGCCCTTTCATTGTAGGTGTAGGTGTATTCTCCCTCGAATTAATCGCTTTTGAAGTGTGCCCGCCAATAATATTTACTCAGGTAGGCGTAAGTAAACGACGCTCGATGTTGATATGAACTGATAATAAAGTTAGCTTGTTACTCGTTGCCTTCCCACAATATCTGTGTTTTGTACATGGCGAAAGTACTACTTCAGCCAGAGGTCAATCATAGCTGCTTAAGATCTAAGATAATATACTTCCTATTAATACATATTTTGCCTTAAGTTTGATATATGATCAATAGCATAAGCGTTTAATATTTTTATCACATAAGAATATAGCAGAACATACACGGTTCAGTCAAACAGGTATTACCGCTAGGCACATTACTAGCGTGAAGCATTTTTTGCGTGTCAATGGAAAGGTTAGAGTTTAAACATAGCAACACAAATGTTATCAACGTCAGGTGACACTTATGTTCTATATAAAGTTGTATATCCATGGTCAGCAGTGATTATAATTACCTTCGGGTGAACTGCAGGCTCGTTTACTACTTCAATTTCATAAAAAAACAAAAGATCTTGCTCATGTATGAACTCACCCGTGGGTAAGTCGTAAAAAACACGCCACGTCAACCTTTTTCACCTCGTTTTCCCCAGTTTGTTCTATATAAAGTTAAATCATACCGTTGCATGTGAGCCGAGCCACTTGCGAGTAAATATAAAAAGTTATATTGCTAACAGTTGAAAGCAGAAACGTTCAGTCGCAGTCTACGGCTCATTTCAGTCGTTTACATAAATTCTCCAAAGTTTATTCTAAACTTTTGTAACACTAAGTGTAATGAAGTGGAGCGGGGATATAACAGTTGTTGTCTCAAGGGTAGTTCTACAACAGAAGTTTCCATCTCCTATTTATGCTTCTAGACTTTAATCCTGATAACGAAACTTAGATTCCGTATTTAAACTCCGGTCCAATGCTGGCGGGCATGATAAATAGCGTAGGTACATCTTTAAATTTGTAGCGGGTCGGGCAGCGCACTCTCTGACTTTGTCATAACTTCAAGAAATAAAATGTTTGGGTAAAAAAACATGCAATAAGTATTGTCCAATTATGTCCCTAAGTAACTCACGATTACAACATCCGGAGGCCAAATGTAATTTTAATTTAGAAAACAGATTGAATTCAACAAATTGAGCATTGTAAGAATATTACAAACAGGCATCTTATTTTATATCTTGAAGTGACTCAAGTAAAATATAGATTGCTCTTTTAAATCGACTTCAGAGGTGGAGTAGAGTAAAAATACAGAGTCAACATGTAATGTTGACTCTGTATTTTTTATGTATGTGCAGGGATTACTTTAATACCAGACGAGGAAATGGGTACTATATTCCAGAGTCTACATCGTGGAACAAAGGAGACTGGGAAAATGGCTTATTTTTTAGTTACGTAAGTGTGTGTGACAGAATCCGACTTATATCATGTACCTACATTTGTTTGTTTACTTTAGATCTGGGGCTAGAGATAATAAAAATAACAGAGATTTTCTGGAAAGCAGCCCATCCATAAGTTAAGAAACAATATATTCATAATTCATTTTATACATATCGATACACTTTAATAATATAACTAAGACATTAAAGTTTTACTTCTGTCTAAAATATTGTTTTCTTGAAATTTTAATGGGGACTGATAACTCGGGCTTAGAATAAATTGTTCATGAAAAATTATATTTATAGCCACATTAAACGGAGTGGAACTTATTTTTACGAACCCTTTATATATTTTGGGACAAAAACAAACAATTTTAAACAACTTTTCAAAACATGAAACTTTTTGAAGTTTCAGACATTTTGAGGTAAGGCGGTCAATGAATGGATATTTTTGCAACTTTCGCATTCATTTGTTAAGTGGAGTGAAAAATTACGGGAATTTCACTGGAAGAGAAGAAATATAAAGGAAATATATTCTAGGGTTGTCGCTTAACGACAGGAGTTGTATTACACAGGGCATAAAACGTCGTCTCAGAAACATCCCCAGCACACAATTATCTACCGAGACGCGACTTTTATTATCCGCGGCGGCCGTATTTCCCCTTAACTCGCAAATCACGTATGTGCAGACACTGTTATTCTTTAATAAACCCCAAAATATCCCTTCATGCTACGCTTGTTAGCTTACACACTCCGTTTTTTCCTTAAATAATATAGTCATATTAATAATCACGTTATTAATATTATTAATTTTATTATTGTTTTTATTGCTTTTATAGCTGTTATTGCTATTATAAAGCTGTGATCAAATTATTATGACGTATTGCTGGAAATTTCTTCCAAGCCATTGATTTTCAGTTAGCAGGTATAATAATAATGCAAATTGATGATGCATTGCCACCTGACACGAGAATTTTGCAGTGTTCCACGACGAATCAGATCTATCCCATAGGAACCATAAATTGTATACCTTTATTTATATCGTATCACCTTACGCAAATAACATAACAACTCAACAACAAACATTAAATTGTTGTATTCTACTGCATACTTTTTGATGTAAAATGTCATTCTCTGGTTCATAAAATACATATATGTAAAGTACGTCAAACAGCGCCAATATGAAAAAAAACAGTAGTTAACCAACACACTTTTACATGGAAAATACATTAAAATTAAAATATGCGAAAATTATACATGTTTATAACGGTAAATCACGATTAACTCTTTTTGATTGCCAAAAATTAAAACACGAAATTATGGCTAAAATTGCTCAAGTTTGACGATCGTTTACAGGATACACGCCGCGGGGCTACGAGTTCTATTGGTACCTACGTGTTAATCCGGCTCATCCCCGGTCTTCGCTTCGTTCTGTTAGACGGCTTTTTTTGTCGACTTTTATATTATTTATCCTTTTATCACAAAGACCTTTCATTGACGTAGGTCTCTCATTATAAATGTATCACAAAACGTCAGATAAAAAGAGATCTATTTCGGACTTTGGAGGACTTCCGCATTTGTGAGTTAGTCCTTTTTCTAACTCAAAATGTTTTTAAAAAAACCTTTATATAATAATGATAGTTAATATCATTATTACTTAGGGTTACATACACAAATATATACGTAAATAGATAACTTTACACCCAAACAAAGAAACAAAACTAGTGCACGTCACACAAATATTTATTCATGGTGGGATTCGCACACAACCACGGGCTTAACAGTCAGAATAACTAAGCATTACTGCAAAGTAGAAATAATTAAATTACTATGCCAGTCAAATAACTTTGAGAAGTTCCCTTGTGTATATTCGAATTGTAAGATCCAATACTAATGAAATTAAAAAGTTTACATTGAAACCAATAAGGACAGGTCGAAGGTAGTGGAACTCTCTGACATCGGCTTGTTATCCTTTCTTAAATTGGAGATTCACGAGCTTAGTATGACCTTTGTATAGACTTAGGAACGTGGACCGATGATGTAACTCCTTAGGAATAATGACGCATGTGCTATAGAGTACAGATATACCTATTGTTCCATTCTAACTTGATAATAGATATCTGTTTTCAGGCAGTCGCGACAATTTAAGAACAGATAGTCGCTTTATTGGGTTCCTGCCTTTAT
>DWON01006461.1:0-13834 GCA_018251015.1 Phocides pigmalion okeechobee
CTTCTCCAAAACGAAACACCTTACGAGTCGGTGGTAGTTTATTGACGTTCAAAAAGAGTTCTGTAAAGAATCTACTTACAATAAAAATATTTTGATTTTGAATTCATGCATAATTTTTTCGTGTATATGAATTATTGACATATACTTTACAAATAAAAAAGACAACTAATAAATTATGAATTTTACTACTAACTATCATTTGTATGTTTTTATCAACAGTCTGGTCGAATTTCGATAATCGCACTGAGAAACACAACGCTCTGGTACCATATTGTATGTTGTATTGTATCATACCGCGTTTCGTTACTTGATGATTTCTACCAGTCGTTGGACTTCGCTCTTACCTCACTTTACGGAACTTTGTTCCAAAAATGTCCGTGTATCTATAACCCGCTAAACTTTTTAAATACGTTAATAACAAATACACGTTACAAGAATACATTACAAATATTTCATTAATAAATAGAAGAATGTTTATGTGCAAATGCAATCACGAACATTTCAAGTTTAGTGCTAGAAATTGTATTTGCAACAGTATGAGTCTTGTTGGCGTTGTTCAATAAAGACACAATTCAGATCGGCTTATTCCGATACCTCCTATACAGTGCGAAAATACAAAGGCCTTCTACGATAGACAGACAGAGACAGACACATATTTGAAATAAGTTCTGTAACCATTTCTATATACATTTGACTATGTGCCGGGTACTCACGATTTTTTAATCTTGATTGCCGAAAATTCGAATCAGTTGCATGGCTCGTGGTCACGGCGAAACTGCGGTGGCAGAGGAAAGGTGTACCCTACGTCTAGTTCCTTTTTTTAGGGTTTTATATCACGACACACCATACTAACTGTATCTTTGCACACATAAATAAAATAATAACGCATGTCAAATTGCTTTCAGGTGGAACGCCTGTTCTATTTTAAGTGGCCTATAGATGTCTAGGGGCACAAGTGATCTAAGTATTAAGAAGACAACATTTCATACTTCATATTGGTAAAAATATATAGGAATGTTATTCACGTCTCGTTTGCAACATTAAAGATAGTTAACCGTTATTACCCTTGATGATAATAGTTAAAAATTATACAATCGCTTATAACTTTGACAATGGAATATGAAGGTCGCGTTGTTGCCCTTTCGAACGTTCTTCATAATTATCTAAACAAATTAAAGCAGTTTAAATTTTCTCACAAAATCAAAACATCGTGCGACAGGCTAGAACAGGGCGCTGACCGGAGGGCAATTTGTCTTTCTTTACCCTAATTATGCGAAGAGAATTTATCGCAGTCACCGGACCGGGGTGAACGAGTGCGAAATGTTTGCGGCCACTGGTACCCGTGTAAAGTAGTTTCGGGACTTAAATGACGATTATTTTAACTAGAGTTTACTATCGCTATGACACATAATTTTCTACTGTTGGGCAACTTCCATTTTTAGGGTTTCGCAACAAAATGTATAAAAGCTATACCTTATAGTTTAAATTTGTTAGTCTGTTTGTCTCTCCGTCTATCAGTTTATCTGTTCGTCCATTAGCCGGTCCGTGCGTCCAACAATGGGTTTGTCCGTCTGCTGTCTGTGTGCTTGTCGTTTCATTTTGCTCAGCAATTATTAGCAATAAGTAGACGAAATTTGTATGTGTGATACATAATACTTAATATTTTTCCATATTTCTTTACTTTAAAATTTAACTTAACTAAATTTGAAGTAATTTGAAATTTACTTTACATCTGAAGCAGTAAATAATTACACCTGTACCTAACTGCGTTTATGTTTTGAAGGACCTTTCCAATCGTGATAGGACCTGTATCTATAGTTGGCCGAGGAAAGGAGAACCACCACATAAAATTCTAGTGTGAACTTTGGGAAAGGTAGCCAGCTCACTCACATACGAGGCGAACATCTTAGTAACCATGCAATAAGTTGGTTACAATTTATAGACGGTAGTAACTATTCATAGACCTTAGTAACAATACACAGACCTTGGTAACAATACATAGATATTAGAAACAATGCGTAATCCTAAATAACAATGCATCTATGATAGCTTTTAGTTAGGACTGTTTTATGTGTCGCTGGTTCCATTGGCAATAGTGACTGATTGTAATTATAAGATGTTTGTGTGCTCATTTGCTATAATGAATTCGTCAAAAAGTTTTGTAATTTTATTTAGTAATTATAGATATGTAAAAATGACTGTTACCACTTACAAATAAGTGTATATAATGAAGACGTATATGTTAGTCTTAATGTTGTTATTCATCCTCCCTTTTCTGTCTCTTCTTGAATACGATCAAACGGAGACTGGTATCATGGAGCTATACTAAAGGTTTGACAATAACGATGGAATTATAATACACTTCATTCAATTAGAATTTTACAACAAGATTTTTAATTTTTTATCTTTAATTTTATTATTTTTTATTTACTGAAGCAACTTCATGCTCCTCAATTACGATGTTAATATTACAAAATGATATTTTATTCTTAGAATGAGTTTATTCTTAGAAGTAATGGAACGCTGAACATATTTAAAATATTAGTGTAGATTACTTCTTCAGTGGAATTTTGATAAATATATTTTTTAATTAGCCTAACGGAAAGACAGACGGGCCACATGATGGTAAGCAGTAACCGTCGCCTATGCATCTTAGCAACGTTAGACGAGTCGCCAATGCAACGCCGGCTTCGAAAGAGAGCTGTCTTTGCACCATTTTTGAAGAGTCCAGTCATAGACATGGGGCGTTTGAAATAGTGAAGCCTTCACGGAATACCTCAGAAATGTATAGGTCGAAATGTATATATGAAGTGTATTCTACTCCCTTGCTTTATAATATTATAATATTTTATATTATGTAAAATATAAAAATATAATGTGTTTATATAATAAATTAAATAAAAGTGCCAGACACAACACCTGAAATTCAGTGAAAACAATAAAAGGTGCCTAACAAAACATTAACCGTTACAATGTTATTCAAAAGAAAAAATCAAAGGATTTTTGTGAATACGAAAAGTGCGTTTGATGTTTTAATTAAAAACTCAACGCGAAAAATATATTTTACACGTTTTTCAAGCGAACGAGTAAAATACGTACAAAATCAGGCTTTGAAGATTATAAGAACAAAACAATGCTGTTAGAAAATTTTCACAGCGAACGCTCCAGTAAAATTTCTGGACGTTTAAAGTACTTACTATGAGTAGAACCTTTAAGCAGGGCCCGTTCAGATCATACCTTTTCGGCTTTTTGCCGCAAAATAATAGTTTTCGCATTGCAGTGTTTTAGTTTGAAGGGCCTAACAGGTGTTTCGTAGGATATATTGTCTTTTTATGTTAGTAGGGTGTCAAACGAGCGTGCAGGCCACATGTTGTTGTTGCTGAAGACCATAAATATCCATTTCCATATTGAACAGGAATAAAGTCTCGTTTGAGGTCGTACATAGATTCGTTGCTACGACTAAACTTAAGATGATCGTTTGGCTTGTAAGTGTAGCCAACAACCGTGCCTCTCTAATTAAAATATAAAAGTTGCATTATGGTGGATTATAGGCGACGGTGGTACTTCCCCAGTCGAATAATAGTTCTACCACATAGCACCAGGTTTTCTAATTTTTAATTCTGCTCTTGGTATAATGCTGGCCAAGAAATATGTCTGCATTATCGCGCTTCATAGTGGACGCAATTCTTTAAGCGAGATATGAACCAACCCTATTGTCACCAGCAGCGGCGATCAATGGGAATTGATTTATGAAATCGTGGCGATAAGTACCGTTTACTATCAGTTGGATTATATGCTAGTTTATGCACTTCGGTACCATAAAACTCCTTTATACTATGCTATACTACACTACATATATATGTACTACATGACAATATATAAAATGACTGTCGTCAATTCCTGAAAAAATTACAATATTTCGCGATGCCATATAAAATTAAAAGGGGAATCAAATGCGATAAACTTTTGCAGGAATATACAAACCCTATTTAATTAAATTTAAATGTTAGATACAAAAATACCTGACCTTTTCCCTGCTTTGTGACCGTTGGTGTTTTTTTCAATTCCGGTCTGTTACCTAATGAAAGCGGAAGCCTTATGATTTGTTTCGTCTGTACGATACAAAGCCATTATACTTAGAAACTACTGCTTCTATATAGCTTTTGAATGTAGTTTCTGTTGTATATAACAGTATATAAATATTACAAAAATATTATGGACGGCACTCTGCACGTGTTTCTAAGAATAAAAGAAAATTAAGGGCTAGTTTGTAGACTTTTCGCACCTTTAAGAGCTTTCTTGTCTTGAGCTACGTAGTTAGTGTGGTATAGATTTCCTTACGATATTGTCGACCGGTTATTGATATCTAATTAACCTTAAAATCCGAAGTAGGTGCACATTTTTGGACAGCGGACAACTAGTTTAGTTTTGCAAATGGTGGAACTGTAGTTCGACTGAGAGGTACGACCGCTGTCCCCATAATCAACCGTAGAGCAGTTCTTGTATTTCGGTTGGAGTGGCGCGGTTGCCGGCTACTTTTAAATGCGACGCGACCATGTCAGTACTCAGGACTACAATTTTTTTATTTTTTTTTTATTGTGAAAGAGTAAGAAACGGGCATGCTGGCCACCTGATTTTAAGTGGTCACTGCAGCCCATCGACAACCACGTCCAATCTCAAATACAACAGAAGTTCTATTTAAGGATAGACCACACCTCCCCAACCGAAACACAATACATGAAGTACATGTTGCTTTACGGCGGGTTATGAGGGTGGCGGTGGTACCCCCCCGGGCGAGCTCTAAGGGCTCTACCACCTTTAGCAATGCATCTATATACCGTGTCAGGCAGGACTTTAGTCTTGTTTGAAGTTTAAAGCCTGTCTATGGGATGCAGAGACTAATTAATATCAGATGGTTTGTACGCTCATTTGCTACTTTTCCAATATATATAGTGAGAGAGAGAGAGATAGTGAGAGTTCGAGAGATAGATATTAATTCCACTAGATTAGCATTGTTCTTCTATGTTGCAAACAATTAACTGTTTTGTATAATCTGTTGTATATACTTAACGCTTCGCCAAAGGGTCTAGTCAGTGATCTTAAGGTTTCTAGATATGGCTAACGATTTATTTCAAACATACAAGTATCTTGTCTAACTATAATATTTGTTATATTACATGTTATAAAGGAATAACATTTTTATAAATTAAAATTTACAATTTCAATTATAAAAAATGCTTATGTACGCACGTAATTATTTATAGATCGTTGTTAGTGATAATATATTAATTAGAAGTTATGTTTTTTAATGTAAATAATACAATATTTTTTATCTATTTAAACATGTTTTAATTAAGGTAAAGACCAATAAAGTAATGACATCTGAATACTTATCTGTATATCATATCATATCTTTGGGAATCTCAAAGATTGACTTCGTCCCACGCCAAAAATACACTCTAAGCTGTTTTCCAAACAAGCCACAAAAATATTACTTCATCAATTATAATTTCATGGTATAATACATAACTAATACATTTTACTATGTACCGGGTACACACAATTAGCAATTTTTTTTAATCGTTAATAATGATTATCCGTTGTAAAATGTTTAAATTCCACGATAATCTTTCTTTAAAATCATATCTAAAACGTACGTAGTAAACGTTGACTCTTCCAGCGCATTATATCTCAGTCTACGTATAATACATCCGAAATTAATATTTTTGTTTGTTCAGGTCACAGCAATTTACGAGAGGGTGCGGGTTTTAAGATACGTACACTTGTTTGAAACCAGCTAAAACAAACGTGTCATCAAGTTTAATTGGTTTAGCTATTTATGTTACATTGGTATAATACAAACAATGAGCAAAGGAGCTGGTATTTTTTATGTGAGATTGCACCTCTGAAATGAGCATTATCATAATGTGTAACAAATCAAAACAACATTAAATGACTTGCCATCTAATGCTCTTTTGTATAATGAAAATAGCAGAAGATCATACACTCTACATGGATCTGTCGCCGGTAAACATTTATTATAAACTTCATTTATAGAGTATGAATTCTGCCTGAAGTCGATTACAGGTGTTGTACTATTTCTAATGAATTAGTCCCCTCCATTGTAAGTGAGTCGCTAAACATATTTCTATAGAACCGCGAAAATTACTTCACCTAAGAAACTGGTGTTGGTAGTGCCACCCCGGTCATACCTTATTGGATCGACCTGGTCTAAGGAGTTTCCGCAGTTTCCATTTAAGTATAGTCGCCGCCAAGTACTAATTATTTTTATAGATTCAATCGG
Source organism: Phocides pigmalion okeechobee (assembly GCA_018251015.1). Classification (NCBI taxonomy): domain Eukaryota; kingdom Metazoa; phylum Arthropoda; class Insecta; order Lepidoptera; family Hesperiidae; genus Phocides; species Phocides pigmalion. The sequence goes on from DWON01006461.1 coordinate 6,305, forward strand.
GGAGGTACAACCATTACCGTTATTCTTCAAGAAAAGTAACACTGACCCCTACCTCAAATGATACGTTAGCTCCATTTGAGTTAATTACTCATCATTAGTCCTGTATGGTCGCCTGCTACTCTTCTCACATTAAAAGTATGTATGATAGGAGAGAATCTTTTCTAACAGTCGTCTACATCTACGGAGAAAAATGCTTTCCGATACATCAGGAGTAGAAAAGCATTTTTTATTAAATTCATGCAGAATGAATGTTTAATATGGAATTAGGTACAGACATCCACGGGTGATAGTGAGTACTTCAGTAGTGAGTACCTTCAGGTAGTGTGCATACTCGTTTTCTACTTCCACTTTAGAAAAAAACTTACCAAGATGACCTTACTTTAAGGTGAACCTTCGATACTGCTCAGATTTGACAGATGTGCAAGAGCCGTAGTGAACGCTTTTTATCAGGTGGATTGCATGCTCATTTGCAGATAGGGGGATGGAAGAAGGTGCTATATTCTTTATTGATCTGAATATTAATATGCACACTTATGGAGTTTCTTTTGCACTTTGTTCTTCATAGCAAGACATTTTTCGAGGCGGTAGGAGATTTTTCGACATTCAAAAAGAGATTTGTAAGAAAAAATATGGATAAATAATATGTGCTGATGACCGTAAATTTGTGAGTAATACCTTAACTTAACTTTGAGTATTGAATTAAATGAAAATAAAATTAAGTGAGGTTATTCGAAAATGAAACAAAAAAAAATCCTTTTATTTATTGATAAATGTTGTGCAAAATATTTACTCGACAATTCAGCATAGAACAAAAGACACATATTGTAGAGAGAATATAATTTAATAAAATATAAACCTTTGTTCACACCGCGGTCGTGTAATCTTCAGTGTAGACACAGGCTTCATTAACTTAACTATGACACAGTACACAATGTAACCTTAACCAACTAAGTAGCTATACATGTGTGCTTCACAAAATATATAGTCTTGAAGTTGTCCTTCGCATGAAGTGGTATAAAAACAGGATAATATCACGATTCACCGGAAGTTACGTCGCGCCAGTCTAACACAGGATGAAGTTTGCAATATACGATAGTCAACAAAACTGGAAATTGCGTAATTAGTTATTAATTAAGCCTCGATTTATCCACGTAATCCATGTCCGTGTTCTCTGCAGTCCACGAACATCCACATCTACCCACAAATTGGACTGCTACTTTTGAGAACTAAGAGCCTCCCTTTTAAGTATAACCGGCAATAAGAATTTTCTAACTAAACGCAAGAATTGCATCATATCAGTAATGGACATGTTGGTGACTACGGAGCGTGCAGGATAACTTATGAACAGTCGCTACAGTTTATGAACATACACGTTGACTAAGACAGTCGCCTTGTTGGTAAGGGTAGTCAAAATTCACGATCTCCATACGAAATACAATTATTGCCACACGGCGGACTTTAAGTAGCGGCATCTCTTCACTCCAATTAAGCATGTACAATCTATTAAATACATATTTTTTATTATTTTTTCTTTTAAAGTCAGTAATTTACATAGTATATTTAAGCAAGCAAATTGCAAAGTAATCACGACACAAAGAAACAAATTACAATCGGAGTTAATAACGAGCAGTTGTAATCTCCAGTTCGTAATGCCTATTGTCATAATATAAAGCACCTCCAGAAGGACCCGCTCGCTCGCCACTTGGAGACACTTTCACCATAACAAATCCAATTTAACTTTGACGCCGAACAAAATGCTCCAATAGAAATAATTCAAGGACTCCACCATCTGTACAATTCAATCAGAGGGACTTCTGTCTTTTCCCCGCGTTCGCTTTACGCGTCGTAAAGTTACTTGATGTTGTCAATACTTTTAACACCTGTCACTTGATGGAATATTTATCTTGGAAATGGTATCCGTGTTTAAATAAGGCCTTCTCATATTATTTTTATTGTGTTTGTGAATTGATATGTTCGGAGTAAATGAATAACGGGTAATTTTTCTTAGGCTATCCAATATGGTTTATGAAGGGTTGCGAATATTTTTTATTGAAGGCTGACGTAGCGTCATCTTGGTGAGTCTGAGGCGTCAAATTAAATTTACATATACAGGATACATAAATAATGTGATTATAATATGGTGTTCTAAAACATCACGTTGTAGAGATAATTAGAGGTGAAAATATCGAATATAAATATTACGATAGTAAATGAAGATTATCTTTCAAAATATTTTGTACTCTTACACGTTCAAATATTTAGTTATCTTAATTTACATAAAACACTATTTTTGGGATATTTTTTTGTTTTCCTGTAATACTCGATAGTAATCTAAAGCATATTAAATATTTTTAACTCTGATTATTTCTATAACGTAACATTTTAAAATATTATTATATATAACATGTTTTGTCCCTCTATACACATATTTTCTATCAATTTATATAGGTTTCGCTGTCAGCCAGTGACTTGAGAAATATCCAAGATGGCGTTAGTCTCCATATATTCGTAATTCTTGCTTATACCAATTGTGTAAGTAGTAAAAAATAAATAATTTGTATTTATGTACTAATAATATTATAAAGCTGAATTTATATTGGTTAGTTTGAAAGCGCACTTTTATGCAATTAGTCATGTTTTAAATAAATCTTTTTAGTACATAAAAATTAAATATACTTTATGAAAGATTTAAACAGCTACCAGTTGCGTTTCTAAAACAAAACTCTAAAGACAAGACGGACGGGCGTAAAAACACGCGTAGGCGCGAAATACGCCTGTCCTTAGTTTTAGTCCGCCCTCTTTTAGTTTTCTGTGAACCCTGAAACAGAATTGACAAAACAATGCAGCGCTGCAGAAAACGAGTTTTCCTTTCTATTCATAGTGTGTCGTATTCCTCTCTCACCGCTGGTTCTTAAGACTGAGATCACGTAATGTATGAGCCCAGTAAGCTACGCGTTGCCTCCTGAATTCACTACTATTACGGCTTGAATTTCCCGGAAGTTTATTACCTTCTTTTATTATATCTGTACAAATATAATAAAGAAAGTTTGTGTTACTTGCGTTTATTAACAACTGGATAGTTCGTTGTTTATTTATTGTAATGTAGTGGAAGTAGCGAGTCTGTTGTTAAGTGGTCACTGTTTTTCATGGACATCTGTAGTCCATGTATATGTATATATATATGTGTCGACGCAAAGTCATCATAAAAAGGATTAATATGATGGAAGTTTGATTACTTTGCTTTTCTTGTTAAATACTTAGTGTCAGTATTAATAAAATGGTTACCAACAAATTGTAATAACATTTGTGGAGGACGGATGTGTATTTGTAGGCTGTTGCACTCAACGGTCAACCACCTATTGTTATATGAAATTACAAACAAATCTGATCACTCCTAAATTCATCTAATAATTTATAATAAATAATTAGTAAAATCCTTAATAAATGCATTACATTTTGTCGGTTGTCAGTTATTTTTTAAACAAAATATAATGCATAGATTTTCATGTTTCGGAAGTTTAGTTTGTAATTTTAATTGTTTAAATGTTTTACTAAGATTTAAATTAATAATGTTTAGGAGTAAATCATACACCCTTTTCTAGCATAAATTTCTAATTAATTAGTAATGGTTTTTGTTGTCATTATTAAAATATGGTGGCGCTGCGATGACATTTTCCTAAAACGAAACTGTCGACGCAGAGCCACATTACCGAGGAGGCCTCGGCATAGGAAGGTGGTGTGCCGTGATTTCTTGTAAGTATCTATCTGCATATTTATTATATTTGCATTATTAGTTTACTTATAATCGTGAACCTAATATTACTGTTGTTCTTAATACGTTGTATTTCAGTTTGTTTTAAGCAAGTGTTGCTTTTTCATAGTACCCTCAATTTTTAGTAATAAGGTTAGATTAATTATCGCAAAAAATAATAAATAAAAGTTCAATACATTTAAAAGGTGTTTTGTGTTTTATCATCTGCAATGAGTGAACCTGGTATCGACGCTAGTAACGTCAGCTCTGCTGACGTCACTTTTATAAATCCTTTTATAAATAATCCTCAATCATATATATGTATATGCTTGCGAAAAAGACATGTTATAGTAATTTGTAAAATTCCACTTTAGACTAATTTTATCAAATTACACAAACTCCCGACTGTACAATAAGCTAGACCCTTTGCTCAAAGTTGAGGAGTTATTTCGACAAATCTAAAGTATTCGTTGGGTAGTCAACCGAATTGTATTATTGTTAGCACGCGTCGGCATTGAATAGATTAAATTGGACGTAATGTTTCGATTCAAAGACCAGGTTGAACATAGTTTTGGAACAATATTGAAACAGGACTCGTAAAGGAACTATTACGGCTAAATTAGTTTAAAACAACTGTGCGAAATCCGCTTTCGGATGGCGTTCGAGATTAATCTATACAACCCACCTTAAATTGTCCTTAATTCAAATCGGTTAGAAACTACTTTATAGAATTGTATTGATGACCAGTCTGCGGTGATTTGGCTGCAACTTTTTTGTATTTTTTCACTGATGAGTCGTTCCTATTTACTAAAAGGGCTTAGATCATCTTCACACCATTATTCCTACTATGTTTGGTGAAGATATTTGTAAAGGTACGTATTAGTAGCCATTTCGTTGCTTGAACTTCTAATAATTAGAACAAAGTAGCGTTGTATCTTAGTGTTAGACAAAAATAAATACGATTCTATAAATAAATAGACAGAAATAAATATAGTTCTGTCATAATAAAAATAAGAACAGTTGTGTATCTTTTATTTTAACTTTGTTTTTAAAAAGTTGACAAAGATCAAGAATAAACTTTTATACCTAATGTTCATATAAAAGTTCAATAAAATTCATCTTCATGAGGATTCAGACGGAAATATATAATAACGACTCAGGGACATTTGGATAGCTGAATACATACACAGATAAAGATATGGAGGGCCAGTTGGATGGTTGAATGGATGGAGGGACAAATGAACAGACGAACAGACAGACAGATGACTGGAAGGTCACATGATCAAATGCACAGACGGACAAAAGGGTAGGCAGACAGGCAGACATGTGGGCAGAGGAATAAATTCAAGAGATAAAAGATAAAATAGAAAGCTAAACAATTAAAGGCGAGAATGCGAAGAGATGGACAAACAGACAGACTAAGCGACAGATAGACCGATATGATGAAATTATAAGTTTTTAAACATATGGCTACGGACATACAGCTGTATAGCTGCCGAAGTATTTCATGTATCGGAACCTCAGTTCACTTGTGTAGTTGGACACTCCGGAGTCAGGTCAGATGACGGCGCGATAAAGCACGCGCCTCTCCTCACTGTGACGTGCTGCTCGGGCTCGCTATGAATATTAATTTGTTTATGGTGTTTACTTAGTGATAGTTGATCTTTAATTATAGGCAGTGATAACTAAGTGCTAAGATTTTAATATGAACCGACATTACAGGGTTTGAATCCATCAATCAGCCTTTACATGTCCATTGCTGGACATAGGCTTCGCCCAGGTGCCGCCACTCTGACCGGCTCTGTGCCTTCTGCATCCAGCGCCTATCCGCTAAGGTTTGAATCCCCGATATCCATTTGATTTATTATTTTTTTTTGTGACAAGAGTAGTAAACGAGCATGCAAACTACCTGATGTTAAGTAGTCGCAACCCATAAACATCCCCACCTACAACTACAAATACGATGAAACACTATCTGGGCTCGGACGTAGACATGTTGCTTCTCCTGAAGACTGAGAAGGTCGCCTCACTTTAAAGTATAGTCGGCAACCGCACCTTTCCAACCATAAGTAGTGCTTTACGGTGGATTATGAAGGCGGCGGTAGTGTCTGCTCTTTCGAACTATGGTTCTCTCACCTTGGTAAAAGTAACGTACGTACGGCGCTAGATGTATGGAGAAACTTCTATGAACTTCGTTTTAAAGTAAAACTCATATTAAGAGCACTATTCTCCATTACGCGTAAATTTTATATAAATTGAATCATTCAGTGAAGCAGTGTTCGCGGTATTTTTATTCGTGAAGTTTTGCTCGTTAAAATGAAAATGAATCCAAATTACGTCATGACAACGGAATGTTTAAATCTTATGTTTTTATGTTTTTTGATTTTATTTATTTTATTATTTATCAACTTGTTTAAATGTGTGGTAAAAGACTCAATGATCTCAATATTTAGGATTAAAGATAGACAGAGAGAGGCTTAAGGTGGTAGATCTATAGTTTGTACCAAGGTATACCACCATCTCCTCATAATCCACCGTGAAGCATTTCTTTTGTGTGTTTTGGTTGGAAAAGTGTGGTTGCCAGCTACACTCAGAGGCGATCATCTTAGTTTTCAATGGCATAGTTTTCAAATATTTACCTATGACCATGGTATAACGTCAAGACTTCAGACCTGTTTAAGGTTGCGTGTGGATTTCAATGGGCTGCAGCAGGTTTTCTGCTTTTTGTAATTAAAGAAAAATACGTGTATGCTTAAACATAGTAAAATTCTGTTCCAATTATGTGTTACTGCGTTTATGACGTAGAAACAATACCTTATGAGTCGGTTTTAGTTGATTGATATTTAAAGAAATCTAAAAACCATCTGCTTTTAATAAAATTTTATTTTCATATTTACAATGATGAAAATCTTAAAACTAATTATAATACTTAAACAATCTAAAGAGAGTTCCAAGAACACTAGCTGAATTCCCGCGCTGAATAGCAATGACAATTCTCTGCGCGAGATATGAGCAAGACCTCTTGTCACCAGCGGCGTTGATCAAACTTGCTTCTATTTGTTTGGAAAATAAAAGTACTTTGATTTTAAACGTGAAGATATTTTTAGATACAGATTTGTAATTTATATTCAAAGAAAAAGTTACTCATATATTTTCCAAGCCGATAACTCGTAATTAAATAGAACGTTCTTTTTACTCTTTATACACATTCGAGTACGTGTGTCCGTTGGAACGGAACCGAGCAATCTATTAAGTAAACCAATTCATATAACAACTCGCTGTAATAAAAAGCCGGCGAAATGTGCAGTGAATCTCCAGCCGCGCTACGGAGACATTCTTGAATTTAAATTGGTCACCAGGCCGCTGGTTCAACCTATTTTTCCACTCAGCTAACCATTTTCTTTCCGGATTAACCCCACCGCTCTCAATCAGAAAGGCTGTTCCGTGCGCTTTTGTTGGGAAAGAAGTTAATTCCCTTACCGATTTAGATTTGCGCGAGTTTGCCCGAGGATTCTTGTTTACGGATCGAGTTTCAGGTTTTGAAATAAGCAAATAGATTTTGTTCACGCCTTTTCGTTTTGCATAAACAGTTGAAGATTTTATACGCGGTAAACATATCTCGACTGCATTTTTATATGCATGAACGTACCTGTTTACATATAAGTGTTCTCATATTCTCATATCATGTTCAACTTAAATTACCAAAATTAAAGGTGGTAGAGCCGTTAGAGCTCGCCCGGGGCGGTACCACCGCCACCCTCATAACCCGCCGTAAAGCA
>DWON01006462.1:0-13833 GCA_018251015.1 Phocides pigmalion okeechobee
GCGGGTTATGAGGGTGGCGGTGGTGCCGCCCCGGGCGAGCTCTAACGGCTCTACCACCTTTTCCTAATTCTGAGATATCTAGGTAAGCTACTACCTTTAGTTCAAGATTTATAGAACATACTGTGAATATCGTGTTACTTGCAGTATCACCCAAAGCAAAGATTAATATGGTTATCTGAATAGTATTCCAGCAATATCCTCGAATTGGATAAGATCATAAAGTAATATGATCACGGAATTGTATTCGGATACTCATGATTAACGATTTTAAATGGCTTATATTTTGAACGAATTTTATGGCTCGTGGTCCTGCTTTATTAATATAAATATATATAAACTCCATCTAAAAAGAGTTTAGCCGTGACCACGAGCCATGCAACTGGTTCGAAGTACTGGCAATCGGCAATCGAAAAGTCGTCTATCGTGAGTACCCGGTAAATAGTAAAATGGTTCAGATCAATTGAATAATCCATTGCCTCTGGAATTTTAGAATTGATTTATAAAATACAGTCTACAAAATAAAATGTATTTGTGATTGGCTGGTACGCTGAAAAGTAGCGAACAATGATTCAACAACGTTTCAAACAGTTACATGAGACCCAATATATTTTGCTACCACGTATCTACTGGGAAACACGCAGTATTTAAATAGACTCCAAATAACCTTTATTGCAGACAATCTTTAAGTTAGTCACGGAACGCTGTACGCACGAACATAGATAATAAATTTGCAACATAAATAATATTTGACGTTTGACTGATCGTACAAATAAATATATATCGCGTTAAGAGTCTATCGAGATACTTTGTCCACAAAATAGGACACTGCGTTACGTCCCTTGAAAGCTTAGTTAAACTAATGAATATAGATGGGCCTTTCGATCATCCTTTCTGCAATGTCTAGACTCTAGACTTTTTCCATTTAACCACATTCTGTCGTCATATTTTTTTAGGAAGTAGGTACCTAATGCAGGGTGTGAGTGAAAGCGGCTTCGATCTGTTTTGGTGATGTAATCGACGATTTTAATCTTATTCAGTATGTTTTAAATTGAAACCAAGATACTTCTATTTTATTCAACTTTTCTTCTTAGTCCGGCTTTAAGCCGCCCTGCCTATCTCCACCCTTACACATATTTGAAATTGGCTAACGGCTTAACTCACGTACATTTTTCTATTCGCAGCTATCCCGAAAAATACACGTAAGTTAAGCCGTTTGTCAATATCCAATATATGTCTCAGTGTTTAAATGAAAAAGTATCGGGAGTAAAAATATCCAACATCAATTTCTCATTTAATCCCTTTCAATGTTTAATGTAAATACACAGACAGATGTGCAAAAACTATAAGTGCAAGTAATGAAAAACTCGGCGGTTTAAAACAAGCACGATCGCTAACCGCTACTTGTACAACTGGACCTCGTACAACAAAGTAATATCAACAAGTCAAGATACGATACAAAGGAATTTAAACCATATTTTCATAAAGTTAAGTCATGGAATAGAATGGGAGCGATCTTCAAGTTGTTACTGGAATGTCGTGCAACCAAAACCGGGCACGTACCTTAAAATGCTCGTAGCTACATAATTTAACGATTTGCTATGTAGCGCCCATAAAGGAAAAGATCGTGAGGAAACTAGCACAATCACCATGTGGGAAGTTGAAGGTATTAGAAAATCGGGTGTTTGTACAAGCGACCATCTCAGCGCATCTACCTACGACCTGCATCGACCGCTATAAATTCGATCACAAGCATGCTCATTTGCTATTCTTTAAACATGGGGTATATTTTCCATATATAATTCCTACCAGGAAAGAAGTCTTGAGGCAATCCCTAAGGACAAAGTCGGAACGTCTTGATATTCTATATTTTCGTTCGCATGAACTTTCAATCAGACCATAGTAACGTTTAACGTGATGTTGCAAGGTATGATAAAACATGGGTGGACGGGTCTACACCTACTAACTTATGATTAAAAGTATGTTTTATAATTGTTACGTGTTAAATTCGGGACAGCAGGAAGAGTATGTAGTAAGAGTTCTGAAGAAGTATTCCTCATGATTTCCCACCATATTGTTATAAATTATGTACTAAATAAAGTTGCAATATTTACAAAATTAGTATAATGAGATTTACGAAAGTTTTTATAATTATTGTTATTACTAGTTTTACCTGAATACACATTTTCAATTTCCAATTTATTCTCCTAAGGATGGTAATTCCAAAATTCTTTTCTAAGTACTCGATTATCCTATATAAATGTAGCGGATTCGACTGCCCGAGCGTTTGTCAGTATGTACAAATCCCACAAAACAAACAATTATTTTTATATAATTTGGAAAGTATTATTCTACTTCAATGATAAACCCATCTAACTTCAATTACATTTTTGTTATTGTAAATTTAATAGTGCGTACTTACCCGTCATAAGGGCAACGAACAACTGAATATAATGTATGGTGGCCACACATTCGGAACCAAGTGGCAGTAACCGCAAAATACCCACAATAAATCTATTTTATACCACTTAATTACCCTAAACATTATAAATACAGATAAATCTATTTTTATAAACATTCACGTTACATATTTATTAATTAATTCCGTCATATTACGTGGTGTCGAGATTAGCATTACAAAGGAGGTACTTTGGTACTATTCTGGTAACAGTAAAACATTTAATTCAAATGTTATACGTGAAAACCGTAGGCGACCGTATTACTTACCTGTGTACTCACCGTAAACGTACATTGTATAAGCCGTGCTCCCCCACAACACTTACCTGAAATAAAGAAAAACATATTATTAATATAATTAAAGAATAATTAACATTAGCTCGATGTTGTTGTAGATAAGGAATTAATTAAGATGCAGATATCGCGCGATAGAAAATAATGCCGACTTTAAACAGATGGATATTCTTATCATTTACATTCGTGTTATTGTTGTTATGTTAAAATGTAAGGAATTTATAATATTTCGCTTATTTAACTTCAGTAGTAATAATTACAATATTACAAATAACATGAAACAACTTTAAAACAAATTATAACAAGAGCTTAACCTAAACAATCTAACAGAAGCTCATGACCATGTGAAATGGTGCAAAGAACACTGGTCGCATTCCCGCGCTGAATAGCGATCGCAGTTCTTTCAGCTAGATATGAATCAGCCCTCTTGTCACGAGTAGCACCAACCAATGTGGGTATAATTTATGGATTTTTTGGCATCAGTACCCCCAGACAAATACTCCACTTCTTCTGCAGCCTTGTTCCTGTTCCGTCGATTTATCTTAATATTTCCTCCCGACCGCATCTGCGTCTTCGTATTCCCTATGAATACTTTTTACCTAAACTTTGCGTGGTAATTACTCCGCTCCTAACGACCCTAGCAGAGCCACATATCTAGTGTAAATTGCCTATTCAAACAGATTTTTAAAAATGTTACAAAGTTTTGTACAAAGAAACAAAAAGGATTTCATTTGCTTTATAATATTAGTGTTAAGTATAAATATTATTTTGTAATCTTTAATAGATTTTTTACACTTATTACCAGCGCCTGCACTCCCTGGTTTTGGCTCAGTTTCAAAAATAAAAGTATAGACCGCAACGATCTACGCATATCCAGTACATTGACCAAGTGCTGGCCGATAAACAATGAATCAATATATAATTAGATATATTTTTAGTTCGCTTAAGCACATTTGTTTTTCCTTTACATAAGGCGTCCATTAGACGCTCATGCATTCATCAGTCAGTCAAAACAGTCATGAGTGATAAATGATGACGGAATGCAATCGACATTACACCAATGGCCAGGCTGATCGTCAACGGATATTTCTCCGCAAGAATATGATTACTTAAAATATATACTGATAGAAAATAATTGGGACTTAAAAATCAGAATTCAAAGAAACTGCATTTCGTATTTTTATATTCGGAAATACTTCAGACGTATATTTATTTGCTTTTATATATTCATGGACCAATAACTTCTATGCAAAATTGCATACTCTATTCTTCCATTCGGAGCAGTGGTGTTTTCTCTTCAAATTGAAATGGAACAAAATGGGTGAAATAATCATTAAAATAAGAAAATAATTTTGTAATTCGATCAATAAATGTGAAAGTTATGTAGTAACAAACATAAAAAACAGATTGAGATCATTCTCCTTTTTTATCGGTTGAAAATACTAAATAGACCATGACCGAATTATCCATCGATTTGATTAACATGAAAACATCGATTAAGAATGTCTTCTCTTCGTGTGTTATTGTTTTAATCAGTTCCGAATGATCGATGTGATAATGATAGGAAACTGAGCGTCTAATAGAGGCCTTATAGTATTCCATTTTTTTAATTGTCAAGCAACAAATATTTTAGCTAAAACGAGTTACGTCACACACTTCATAATTTAAAGCGAATGAAAGAAGCAAGCCTGTAACTGGAGCTAAATTACATTATCGCAATATTATTCAACGGCGAGCAGAAACTGAATTTTGGACTCGAATGCAAGTAAAATGTTAGCGCAGCAGCTAATTTGGTTTTGAATTTTAACAGCAATTAAGTGTACATTTAACATTTTTTTCACTATTTTCGACGTCTCGCGAAATCTACATTAAAATAGGGAACGCTTGCGAAACGAATTCCCTCTTGACCGTTCTTATCTTCACTTCGCATCATTTAAAATAAATAAAGCTACGTTCACATGAAACACGTGTTTTTTGTTCAACTTTATCATTCCAACATCTTGTTCTTTATGTAATATCATTTACGACGCAATTGAAACACGCGGTCGGATTCTGTATTACAAGTTACGAATAATAATTTTTAATGCCGTCACTTAGCATAGATAGAAGACAAAAAATATTTTTATACATATTATATTCTCCGTTCGCATTCAGAATCGCCCGCTCGTTGGAAGATGGGCCGGGCTCTATGTAATTAGACCAATTTAAATCTTAATTAATATTAATTGTCGGACGTCGGAACGAATCTGTCGTATAAAGACTATCGGGGGAAAAAGTCTTAATGGAGCTATATTTTATTATGTTAACAGAATTAAACACGGTGGAAAATTTTTGAATGTTGAAATTCGAAGTGGCGTCGGGAGGCGCGGCGCCTTTGCTACATGGAGCAGTTTTCGAGAGCCAAAGTAATGTGCCGCGGAAGAAGTTTTCTTGGGTTATTTTTTGCTGAGCTTACATCTACACGCGGCTCGGTTTTACCCAAAGAGGCTAATAATAACGTGTGAATATGAAATATTGCTATGTAATTAATTTCTAATAGCGAAATATGCAATATAAGACAATGGCAAAAGCTTTTTTAGTAATATTTAAGAAATCTATTTCACTAAAAGGTATTAAATAAATATAAGTTTTTACTTTTGTAACCTAGCTCCACAAAGTACATTTTAAGTAGGTACAAAAAAAAACGAAAGGTCGTAAATATTTTTTACGAAAACATGTAACTGCACGTTGATATTTATTTATAAGTATTGACAAATCGGGTTGTAATATGAAACCTAATGTGCGAACAACCTTAATATGCAACATTTCTTGTAATAAAAATACGTGAACATTTTTTCACTCGAGCGTACAGTAAAATAATACATGCGCCTATACTCGGCGGGTCCATTGTTGTCGCTTCAATATAAAATGATGCCCGTAAGTTCTCTTAATACGGATGTTAACATTTATTATTCTATTAGATTACTCGGTCATTTTAATGTTCGCCCCGTTCTTACTCTGACGCAATTTGTATTATTGTGTCGCTATTTATATTCCTGTATTCGGTGTATTTTCTACGTAACGCAATTGTACAAATGGGCGAGTCACCTGGTTTGAAGTAACTATAAAACTGTGCAAACAATTGAGATGACACGTGGTAGGCACGTCGGATATACATTTTTTTATGTAAGAGAGTTCTTCTTCACAGCTGGCGATGTTGGCGACTCTTCTGTTGTAGCAAATGGCCATCGGCTACGCTGATTGCTTTCCATCAGGTGGCCCATCTTCCTTTTAGTTATTAAGTGCTCATCTTCCTTCTCGTTAGTAGGTGACCCATCGTCCTTTTAGTTAGTAGCCTACACCAGTAAAAACCAGATAAGTCGCAAAGACATAGCCAGCCATCGAATGACCCTCCGTATATTGTTTTTATGTTAGTTAGTCTTACGAAGAGGCAGACGGGTCACCAGATGGAAAGCAATTACAGTCGCAAATGGATATTTGCAACGACAGAGGAGTCGCCAGCATTGCCTGCTTTGAAGGAGCGCTCTCTTTGCACCTTTTTGGAGAGATGTTATTGCGTTCAAGGAATTCCTCAGCAGGAAACATCTTGCACAGAAATGAATGAGTAAAAGATATGAATGACCAAACTGAACTATGGACGACCGGCAGGACTTCCAATTGACTATATAAATGAGTGCTAAGTTCCCAGATTGTAGATATATAATTTAATGTGGTAACTGGTGCATGTGTAAAGTTTTCGTTACTGGATCGCTATATATAAATGTAATACGTTTGAATTGTGTTCTTGAGTTATCAAGATTCAAACGCAAAATTACATAGAAGCACGCAGTCGCGGAGTTTATGGATATAGTAACGTTCGACAAAATCTAGCGACGTAGGATGCCGTCAGGAATTTGATGGGTGACCGCTATTAATAAAAAAAATACACGCGCTTTCGTACTTATGGGTGCAAATCTTCTCAGATACCCTATGAACTGTTTAATAACATCCAATAGAATGGCTGATTTTTAACAACTGGCTGGCTTTAAACCTGGAAACCTATGCTATTAACCCGCATTGCAACTGTGCCACGTGTCCATTGTCACAGAACGCACTTTTTGACAAAAAATAAAACAAAATGGTATAAATATAGATATAAAAAAGAACGCCAAAAATAAAATAGAAACAAATGTGGCATTTCCGTATGTCCAAATTGACAGACGATGAATAATTTTTCTATAAACCTCATTGTTCCGTCTAATCTTAACATTAGCAAATTAATGTTTGTAATTAGTGGAACATCCGTTACAAATACAAGAAACCACAGTAGGGGCGTTCACCTCGTTCACTTAATTTTACTAATGCACAGAGTCTGCGCATTATTCTCACATAACTGAGGTATGGAAGGGGTCTTTTGTGACTGGTCTAAAAACGTGTTTACTACTCTGTGCGTTACGAGTTAATTTTGCGACGCCATTGTGGTTAGGAGAGTGGTTTAAGAAATCCAACCCACGCGAACATAAAACTTTGCAAGTTTGAAGTCGTTTTTGCTGGGCGTTTATATGACGTCCTGTATTTTTTTAAAGTTGCTTAAGTTAATTTGATTTTTTGATTTCTCAATGAGCTAGTAAAATCATGAACTGATTTGTATGCTCTCATAGGGTTGTTAAATAATGATTTAACATAAAGAAAAATACGACTATTGAAGGTCCTTGTACGGCAGATAAAACTCTAGTTCTGTTTGAGGTTTGATGCATAGCCCCTAGTTATGCAACGCCAACTTAGAAAAGAACAAAAAACAGCAGTTTATATTAGCATAATCTTAATGACACTTTCATACCATAATCACAAAATGTATCTTGAAAACATTGACTCTCGTCGGGAGTTAAATTCGAAGCCTAAGCGAAGCTATTGCGTTCAGTCCTCGGCCCGGCATCGTTATTCAAATTTAAATTGTTTAAGAGAGATTTTTTAGTTCCTCAAAAACATATGATACATTAACAGTAAAGAACCAACTGAGATATCATATTAGATTAACAGATCAATAGACAAGACAAGCTATCTATGAACATAGTATTATTTTAACATTACATTTTTCATTGGCTTGATTATATTAAGTGAATCTTAATATAATCAAGCCAATTTTGGTCGTGGGTATCGTAATAATTTAAAATGGTTTAATTCATTAAATATGCTCTTTTTACATGTTGTTATAAATTTGAACATGGCTAGTAACCGTATGAAAGCCCTTTGACTCCTCAGCTGCTTAGCTCAAAACTAACAGCACTAACTTCTTTAAAAGCGTGTAAATTTGACAGATGGTTGAAACTTGCGCGGCCGTCCGTACCACAAGGATAATTTATTTTTATTCCATTATAAATATTAATGAGATTATCCCGCATAATGCAAGAGTCGCGATGTTGGCAAAACGATATTATTTATTGTTAAGTTTCCATTATTAATTCCTTTTGACGGTCCCAGTGCCGACTTTGAGAGATGTCGTCTTAATTAACAACTGCGTTTTGTATACACAAGTGAGTGTTGCAGAGGCAGCGAGCGAAGAAGACGGCGCACACATTTTTTCGTGGGTTAAAGGAGATTCGTGGGTGCATCGATCTCTTGAAAGGTATATTGTTTGTAAATTTTAATTAAAACGTTCTCTGTATATGTACCATTGGAACCCATTTTTTATCGTAAAGAAGTAGCAAATGCGCACGCAGTCCTGTCATGAACGTTAAACTGGATTGAAGGTCTACTTGAGTCCGACCACAGCTACCTACTTCTGAGGAATAAATTGCAATATTTTCTTTCACGGCAGCAACCTTTATGTCTATTATGAAGCAATTTTGCTTGGTCGTTGTCCAAAGGCTGTGAGAAGTCCAAAGACAGACACATCGGTGATCGATCGACGATGGGACTCCTAGACTGTTCAAAGTCAGTTACTGATGTTCCCAACCAACAGTGACCAACCACCGTCAGGTGAGCTACAGGCTCATTTGGTGTTTCCATTACATAAAGAAGAGGAATTATTAATGACATTAATAATGACATAAAGAAGAGGAATTATTAACTATTAATAACATGAGAACAAGCTTATCAGATAAAATGGCGATTTATCATTAAACTCCCACTAATTAATGTTCAAAAGAATTAAAACCAAATGTCAAATTCTTTCATGAGTAATGTTCGATGTTCCCGCGGATACAACGTCCATTTGTACGTGTCCTTATGTTTATACGGGAAGGTATATGTGTACCACAAATTGCAGAAAAAATATATATAGAAAAATAATGTCGGGTTCCGACGTGGCACAAGTTGCTTTATGAGCAGGCAACTTTTTAGAACGAATGGACAAAAATGAGTAATTATATGCCTTAAAAGGTCTATCGATGACTTGTCGTACAATATAAGTAAATTAGCGCTAGCTGCATTGTGACGACAGATGCCGCTTTTTGCCTCAATAACGACCCTTGATAGCAAGGCAAGTCAATTCTAGTAACCGCCTCAACCGACCGACGTGTGACATTTTGTAGTGACGAAACACATTCAACGATGACGTTTGTTTTGTGATACAAAAAGTAGGACATGAATCCCTACTTCCCTCCTACCATATAAAAGTGAAATATCGTCTGTTTGGTTTTGCTTTTTTAACCTGAAACCACTGGAACAATCTAGTTTATTCGTAAACCGAGTGCCTGTATCTTAGGTTTATTATAGACTATTTTTTATTTTGAAACTGAGCTAAAAAATAGCTAGCACTCTTTTTAAGCTATTCGTCATATTATATCAGTTTTATATTAGTCTGATCTCATAATTACAGACAGATACACGGACAGATTTGCTTGCTACTGCTGATTAGCTAGTTTTTTGTTTAGTTATATAATTCTGTTCCTTCTTTATTTATATTTTTTGTTCCCGATTAACTTTACAATAAAACATTGTTTCTGTAAAGTTTTTTTTTTTTTTTTATATACAGAATTTGTAAAGGCCAAAAACAATTTTAATTAATTTTATGATGTATCTGTAGCCAAATACCGGGCAGAAAATATTTGCCAATTATTTTCAATTTCCAGGTACCTATGAATATTTATTGAAAAAATAACATGAATATTTTCCATATTTATTCAAAAATCCCTTCTTCTTGCCTCCCTACCACATATTTCTACCGTCACCAAAGACTAGCTGGTAGAGGATGCCGGCACTCTGTCCTATACTGCTGTGGTTTACAGACAGACAGACAGGGGATAATAATGCAGGTTTAAACCATTTGGCTACAGAACCTTCAAAGTCCATTTTACACTGCATTTACCCTGCAGCCCGATATGCGTAACATGTTCGTAATTGAATTAGGCTCAGTCGGTTGACTACATTGTATTGGAGTGATGTCGCCTGCTTGGCGTGATAACAACATTTTACCGCTCTCGGTGGAAATAAGATTTGTAACCGCGGACTCACACAGACGAGCTCGCTGGATTGACTCCCGGTCCGTTCACACCGAAAGCCAGACCAACGTAAGATATAAAGCTAACAAAAACTTAGAAAAATGTGTATAATTCGTTTTGTTCTTTCTTCTCTTCTCTTGTTCAGTTCACGCGATTCTAATGAGTAACGAGTAGTAGGAAAATACAACTAAATTAAGAAAAAGAATGTTTCCTCTTACCATTTCCAAAATATATTAAATTAACGTAATAAATAAAAAACAAATAGTATTTGGAATTATCCAAAAATCAAATGAATTGATTTATATTACTTTAACTTGGATACAAATTCAAAGCTTATTACACTTATATCTAAATATTATGCTTGATTATTGTAGACCGTAATATTAAATTTAAATTTATGTAATTATTAACTACGACCTATAATCATATGCTTACAAATGTACCAATTGTCCAACAGATACGGTTATTCAGGTTAAAACATTATGATTATGAAACGACCAAAACATTTACAGAATACCGTTTTCCGAGCGCCCATCGCTCGCACTACACTGCGCCACGGCCCATAAACATTTGTGTTCTTACGACACACAGCGAAAACTTTAATTATAATAATTAAAAAAGTAGCCGAGAATAAAATGTTGCAGTTAAACAAGAAAGACGGGCGAAGTGGCACGGCGGCACGCGTTCGATACGCCGTAATGAGTCGCGGGGAAAATGCACCGCGACCGAAATGGAAATAAATGGACAATGGGAAAACAAACAATCGCACACCGAGGAAATTGTTGACACATAAACACCGTTCCTTCTAAGTGAGGCTAAATGCACCGTTAATTATTAGTTTAAGTATTCATAAAAACATTCTTATCCCTTTTGTGTGAAGCCGGAAGCCGCAAAAAGTTACATTTCAAACGGTTCGGGAGTCTACCGCTTGCAGCGATTGCCTTCGTTCTTGTGTGATTAAAGTCAACGTTGAATGAGTGAGTGTTATAGGTTCTTGGTATTCTGTCCCCATTTAAGGAGAACAATATGGGAACAATTCATAGGCATACTATGGAATATGTTTTAAATTTTTAAGTCATTTACATTATTTGAATGAGTTTTACATGAATGAATTTTGCATTATTTTTTATCAATTACTAGCCGTACACTTCGGTTTTGCAAGGTTAAGACACTATGCAACAAATATTTAAAACTGTAGATAATCTTTGAAGTTCTCGATTTTTATGCTTTAATATGCATACATAAATCTAAATTATGATGAAAACTGCATTAAAATCTGTTGCATATTAATGATCTATGGTATTTTAAGACAATTTCATTTGTATGGATTGTAGTCATGAAAGTGGTTTACACATCATCCGGCTCTACTGTCGATCTATGCACAATGTGCGATAGTTCATTGGTCGTGGTAATGGATGGATTATGTGTAAGCTGCTTACTATCCCTTTAGTATTCGTATAATCATCTTATGTCCCTGTGTAGGTATGTATTCGTGGAGCAATATATAGTACGTTTATTTAGAAATTATATGACCGCATCCGCCCGTAATTCTCGCCAAATAAAACATGGTGACATAAATGTATTTGTGTTTCTACATGAGTTGTCGTCTTAACTTTGCCGCGTCTATGTAAGTTCAACCGCCGTTTACAATGTAACCGGCGTGCTCGTCTAATTGCTTTGTATATAAAATGTAATTATTTAATTACACGCGCTCATGTACGAGAAGCCTTAGAGGCGTTCAACAACTTTGTATTGTGGCAATATTGCATACACCCTTGATGGATGAACTTGAAAAATGCGTTTAATACGCACGCTCCCTTTCTGGATCTGGAATTTATCGTGGCGCGTGTTCCCATCGTGGCAGGTGGAGTAGCAGATATACTTCTTCAAACTTCCACCGTTAAAATTCACATTAGTAATTAGTATTTGCCTTTCCTTATGCAGAAGTCGTACCAATAAATCAATACATACATTCCAATAAATCACGCCGATCTATTTTATCTTACGTGTATATTTGATGCGAATCAAATAAATAAAAAATCTATTCTATTCAACTTTTCTTAGTATTCAATTACGCTACATACATAATCTATTTGTAAAATTACAGGACTCTTAAGTTCAGCGGCTACGACTGTGAGTTGACCTCTAGGTCGGTTAGTCACCTTCACATAGATAACCCTTTAAGAGATCTAAATAATTGTAACTCAACCAGAGATTGACCGCGTTCCACAATCAGCATAGCTTTCCTGAATCTCCACTGCTATCCATTCCACTGTTGATTACCTCAGTTTATATCGTCTACCATAGCGAACCACAGACCGCGAGGAGAAACTCTTGTCGTCAATATTGTTAAGGAAAAAAATGTTCGTTACCGTATGTATACGTGTGTGTTCTACAACTGACTGTTACTGAAAGACTTGTACTAAGTATGAATGCGACACAGGTATATGGTATGGCAGTTCATTGAACTCTTCATGTAATTTTTCCTATAGATGAGTATAGTCGAATTCAATGTTTGAAATCGTGATTTGCCTGCACTTAGTATAGACATCATAATCTCTCATAAGCTGTCGTGGAGATCTTCGTGGTTAGAGTTAACAGATAAATTATGTCCTCATTTATCGGTTAACTCTACTTTAGTGTAGTTTGAGATGGGATACGTGTATAGGCTACAACGACCGCTGAACATTAAATTGACAGTTTCCATTATATATCTAAATCTTAATATCTAATCAAAAGAAATATATTTAATCACTTTAAGGTATTTGTTAAAATTAATATACACATATAAATAAATGCCGTAAATATGTCTGTGTTATATGCAGTTGCAGTTGATTTGTAAAGTACTATAGGACAGAAAAAAAAAATTTTAAGGCTTATTTGGGTATAATTTTATCTATGAACAGCGTCCTTAACAGAGGTCCAAATCTCAATACAAGGTCGTAATTTGCTACTTCCATTAAATTTTTGAGAGTGGAGAATAGCTTCATAGTGCTACTGATCATATCTACATTTTCTTTAAAAACCTCTTAAAGGCAGGAAAGAATTATTGAGGATTTATAATACGATCATACTAAGCGTTTCGTTCACTCGCAACAGTGAGTTATCACTGAATATTCACAACAATTTTCGCAATAAGTAATGACATATTCGTATAGGGTTTCGTTTAAGTCTCAATAGCTCACGACACGTAAATATAAGTAATGCAGTGCACCCAATTCTGCAGAGGAGCCGACATCGGCCACGTCGTCACCGCGCGCCAGACTCAATTACCACTTGAAATGTCATTGAATACATCATCCCACTTTCTTGCGACACTTCCACGAAACCATCCTTTTTCGGTTATACTCTTAATAACATTTTGTAAAAAAACATTCCACATACTCCGCAACCGGATATTTTAGTTAAATCAAATTATTTGCTCCTCAAACGAAAACACACCTCGACGGTCGAAACGAGTTTTACTTCGCAAAATCAACGCGCCGAACGCTCTGACCTCCTTATTATTAAATCTTTATATTAAGCCAATTATGAATGAAAGGTCATTGGAACTTGAAAGCCATCGCGTTAATTTACGCAGCGGCCGAGCGAACTTAAGGTCGACGCACATGTGAACGGGGTTCACCTCACCGCAATCATTGCTAAAATCTTAATTAATAGTCTT
>DWON01006463.1:0-13832 GCA_018251015.1 Phocides pigmalion okeechobee
AACTTCTGTTCTATTTGAGATTGGACGTGGTTGTCCATGAGCTGCAGTGACCACTTAACATCAGGTGGCCTGCATGCAGGTTTCTTACTCTTTCGCAATAAAAAAAAAAAACTTAACGCTTTCCCTGCGGCTACAACACTGCTGTGTAATTCTAGGCGCGACGCGCTTGCGGCTCCTACACACTTGTGTTGTACGGACATTTATATGGATTACGGGTGAACCAGTGTTGTTTTTACGTCGGCGCTACAAGATTGGGGGCGGACATTACGTCTGTATATTCGTAGATAATGCATAATTTATCGGCGTATCTTCAGTCTAATCAAACAAGCTCCAGTTTAGGGCCGCCTCCCGCAATACTGACCCGATCATATATGTATATCGGCGCCGCATTTAAAGTGTTAAAGCGTTCATCTCCTTTGGATGTGAGAACAGCATCAAGCAAGCTTGCAAACCACCCAATGTTAGGTATACAACCTCAAACATGTCTGAACTCAAGTCTGAGGTCGTGCGTAAATGCGTTGGTACCCTTGAAGACTGAGAAGACCTTCAAGTATAGCCGGCAACCACACCACTCCAACTGAAATAAAAAAGTTGCTTTACAACCGAGTATGACGCCAGCATTGGTACCTCCCCGGTTGAACTATAGTTCTGCAATTTGCATCTAACTTATACACTTCGCCACCACGATATTTGATCAATCATTTATTAATACCACATCTATCAAGTTATTTGCTCCGACGATCGCACACTCAAGAAATAAAACACATTTTGGAATTAAAAATAAAATTTATTTCCAGTTGAATATCTCACAAACGCCGAGCCTCGCGTCAACCTCGCAGGCTACGGTCGACTACTCGTAAAACAAAGCTCACATATATATAAATATATAACTACAGTAGTAAACGTTATTATGTGTCTCGACGTCGTTTGTCGCGATATCCTCATTTCGAAACCAAAAAAATAACAAAAAATATGATGATGTTTTCATAAACTTCATATTTAAAATTAATTGGTGTAAGCAAAATCAAAAAGTATAGACTTCACTTGTTTATAAAAAAAAGAATTTTGAATTCATGTCATTTTTATGTAATGAGTAAAATTCATTCATGTAAGACAATTAAAATCTCTAGAATTTACCAACTTTTTACTACATACTTCATAATTAATAAAAATACAGGTAACTAGACATTTCTAGATTTACTTTCACTTTAAATTATTTACTAAAGTTACATTCACTTTTAACTTTTCTTTAAAAAAGTCCTGTGCAGATAAACACATAAAAAGGTTTTATAAATTGATATCTCGTAATAAATACTAAAGATTAATGAAATGGCTAACATTGAATTCATTGAACGAAAGGATTTTATAAATTTGTATAGATTTTTAATAAAAAATAAGTGTACAATGTAGGAGCATGAAAAATTTTCTTTCACATATTTCGAGTTTCAAACCAGCGGTACATAGCTAAAAACCTTCCTTTTCAGGAAACACAAAAGCTATATAAATTTGTTTGCATTTTTACATAATTTCTAGTCCACAAGTTTGAATTGCACAAAATTTTTCATAATTTTTCATATTTAACAATTGCCATTATTTTTGTTTAACTAAAAATCTTTACTTTAAAAAAATTTATGCGTGTACTTATGTATTTACGCAATAAGGTTATATTTTTTTGACGTAATTCATTCAATATTTTTATAACTGAGCATACGAGTAATAAACGAAAGTAGCGACATCTGTGTACGATACCCGTAAATTGAGTCAGCCAAGGAACACAGTTGTTTTTCTCTAACATAGATGGCGTTGTAAACAATATTATAAAAAATATCTGTTACATGTTAAAAATAAGTTCCGAGCTATTTCCCCAAATGTAAAAAAAGTATATGTAGCTATTAGACATAATATTAGAAATATTAGTAATATTAGAAAACCGTACCGAAATAGATTCAGCTATTTCAGAGATTAGCGCGCACAAACGCACAGACAAAAGAACAAAAATCAAACAACGATTGTTTTGTTGAGTTCTATTGCTTTAAAGGCCCCTAATAATACATTCTTTAAATATATTCCATGTACAGATAGCGATTAATTACAATTTTGTTATTTGTCTAGCATCTAGACAAATATTTAGACTTTAAATTAATCGTGATAACGCGACAAACTATGCCGAGGTGTCAGATTTGTGATTTTCTGTAAAAGTACACTACACTTACAATAGATTATAGAAAAAACGCGAACGCCGCCCGGCTTCAACATACATACATACATTCCTATCTTAATATTTATATCTAATAAGTATGCGAAACATCACACACAAATTGACGAAACGAAACCAAAAAACAAAAAAAAAACTCGAAAGCATCACACGAAAATCACAAAATCCGTTAATTACAATCTGTTTGTTACATAGTTACAGATAGAAACATAGTGTAATGTAATGATAGAATAGTAACAATTTGACACTTGAAACAATAATGAAAGTTATTGCTTTAAGACTACAAGGTAATAACACTTTGATCACAATTTTACGTCTAACAATTTTTATTTAATTTTATTTATAATTATAATATATATTTAACTCGGTGTATCCAGAGATCGTTTTAACCAAAATTATACGCCATTCCGCCGCATTTATAAACAAACAAAAATATATAAATTGTTCACAATACGCAGGTAGGTATATTTAGTTAACTAAAAATCAGTATCGAGTCGACCGCGCTCACGAACAGACGCGTTGTAAAAATAATTCTTTTTATCCTAAATATATGGTTTTCAGATCTTCCGCTTAAATAGAGGATGCATATTGTGATTTGACAAAATGTAAGTCATTTTAGTGACGTCAATTTAAAAAAAAATACTTAAAATGAAAAAGGAAATTTAAATTGAAAAATAAATATTTATTAATTACGTTCGTTGTCTTTTTATAACATAGGAATTGCAAACGAGTATGCATTCCACTTGGACTTATAGGGTATCTGCCGTATATAATTTTTTTATGTAAGATAGCGAACTCAGATGAAGGACACTTGATGTTAAGTAGTCGCTGCAGCCCATGGACATCCACATTCAACATCAAACAGGACCGAAGTCCTATCTGAGCTCGTACATGCATTGCTACTATTGAGGACTAAAATGGTCGCCTCACGTCTTAGTGTAGCCGGCAACCTATTGAAACATCAAAATATATAATTAACATCAAAAAGAATCGAAATTCTATTTGAAATCATCGACAGAAGCCACCGTTGCTACTGTTGAGAAATAAGTTAATCTAATAATAATAGTTATCTTGGTTAAGTATATACCTTACTATAGTTCGATAGGGTTAGTGTCGTCGTTGCCCTCATAATCCACTGTAAAGCAACTAGTCTTTCGGTTATATTGTCGCCGGCAACTTGCAAGCGAGGCTTAGTCCTAGAATAACGCTACGAGGTTAACGTACGAGGTCAGATAGAACTCCAGTCTTGTTTGAGGTTGGATGTGGATGTCCATGGGCTGTAGCGACTACTTAACATCAGGTGACTTGCTCCTTACCTATTTTCCTAATTTAAAAAAATGGTAATTTACAACTCTGATAAAGTTGTGACGACTTTCCGCTGCTCGACAAGAGATGGCGCCACACAATCCTGAATCACGCTATCGAAGTTTTTTAAATATCTTGCATATATATAAAACTAATCGAAACGGGACTATCGGAGCACGACCGCTGGCCAGGCGACAAGAACTCGTCTGGAGGAGATCTCCCTATGCCACAAAGTTGACTTGACTTGATAAAATTGTATTTACAATAACTGATAAAGTTTCCGCTAATTGGAAATAATTAGAAATATTTGAATATGCAAAAGTGACGTCACACAGGCACCATATGAGGAGGTAAGAAATGACCTTAGTATGAATCTATTAGTAAATCTATTATTAATAGTAACATACTACCGTCCGTTCGTTCGCCGTCACCCGCTCACCACCGGGGCACGAGCCACCACGCTGCCCCAACACAAATTAGTGGAGATAATTATCGACGTATGATTTTAACTAAAACGATCTCCAGATAATAATTTATCAGACTGAGCGCGCTCAAAACTCAGTCTGATAGTAAAATTACAATTTGACACTTTCTAATTCAGCCTTACAATTAGAAAGAGACAACTGTAGGGGCGACAGAAAGCACTATCGACATTTATATTCAACTTGACCGAGTCACATCGGGTGTTTAGATGTTATGTAAAACCACTAAATGTTCCTTCAAGTCATACCAAAAGGAACAGAGTTATTAAGAGGCTTTATTATCTTTTAATTCTTCTTCAGAGGCTTTTGTCTTCTTTATACCCTTTCAAGCTAAACCCGTGTTTAAAAGTTCACAGTAGTTTTTTTTATTGTTTCATAACATCTAAACGCTCAATGTGAAGAGCCCCTTAGTTCAGGATCAGAATAAAGTGTACTGGCAACACTTATTCCTCATTTTCAAAACTTAGAAGTTGCTCCGTCAAAGCATCGTTAGTTTTATAATAAAAAATAAAATAATAAAAAAATAAAACCAAGAAATATTTTTTCAAATATTTACTACAATATATTGTGTACTTAACCTTGAAACAAATAAGAAAAATGTTGCCAGTGTACCGGCTCTAAAAAGACAGCGCATCTTTACACCGCTTATTTATTCACAACATTAAAAAATACTCGCAAATCATTAATTGACAATCCCAAAAAATGCATTTTCAACAATTAAAATACATAACAATCCTTTGTGTAAAAATGATACAATCGCAAAAAAATAAAATTGTGTAAAAATCCAAAACATACACAGTTTTGGCAAAAATAATTAAAATAAAAAATAATGAAAGATGTTTTTCACAAAAATTCCCTTTAGTACATAAATATAATAAAAAAAAAACACTGGCAACCTCAAACAATACGTCAACGTGCAACAAGGAAACAATTAAACAGCCATTTGCAATTTAAAAAAAGCGAAGTAAAAGTGAAGTGATTCAGACGGCTGTCTTTTTAGCCCTGAACTCTATGGTATATCGAAATCTATTAGAATAATAATAGATATTTAAAAATACACATCACTATTCACACCAGCCAAGATTTAACGCAACATACGATATTTGTCATCACGTTTGGGAATTAACAATTACAATTATCACTAAGCTTAATTGTGTGTTGAGCGATCACTCCCTTTGTACATTATTACACATTATAATGATACGTAAAGTAATATATTAAGCGATAGCACAAAGATGTGAGTTGGTATGTGTGACGCGGACGTTGGACTAAATGTCTTTTTAAAACCACCCACGACCTATCTGACGTATTCCGTGGCATCATCATCGACTACTGGACACTGGGTCTCGTCTCAGAATTTGGGTTATCCACGCGATACTTTACACCGTTGAAAACTTTTAAACTCTAAGATTTTCTCACGATTTCGAAGCAAGGGTTAGTAGCAACGAACATTTTCAGATATCAGTGTCCCAGGGACTCGAACCCCGGGCCCACGGTGAGAAGCCGGAATCCAACAGGCACTTCCGAGGCATGCGAATTCGAAATTATTACGTAACATATTCAAAAACATTAAAACGTACACGCGTCCACACCTACCAACCCGTACTTACTACAACATACAAATAAAAAAAAACAGTGAACAAGACGACAGTAAAATTGTATTAATATTATTTTATCATTATATTTATTTAATTATTATTATTATTTATTTATATCATACAAAATAAACGAGGCGTTCAATATTGAGAGCGGTTCGTATAATAAAAATTAACTAATTATTTATTCGGTTTGCAACACTGTTTTGATACGCCTTCCATTGGCACATCTCGACGCCCGCTCGCCCCTCGGCGATAATGAAAAATTTAAGTCTTAATGAATTCATTATAATTAAGCAACGCTAATTATTACGCATTAAAAAACATTACAGCGCCCCATTATTACAAACGACGGTAGGTTTTTGAAACGCGAACTGGCAACACTACCGAAACGATTGGCGGGAAACCCCCGAGCCGAAATATTTACAATACAAACGTGATAGTGTAAATTAAATCTCCAGCTAGATAAATAAGTTTATACGTGATTAGAAAGTATGAAAAAATGTAATCCATAATTTAATATTTATCAAGTCCTGTTAATATAGAACTATGAAAAAAGACACTATAGGCATATTTCGCTTACACAAACTTAAAATTATTTTTATACAGATTAAATATGTACCTACATAAATCCGCCAATGTATTATTTGCGCCCCATATAGCGAGATAGGATTGACGTATGGACTTGACATTAGTGTTGCTACACTAATAAAAAGTCCCACAATGGTAGAATGATTAGAAATTAATAATGCGTAACCGCAGTAAACGTAACGACTTAATTCAAAATTCCCCATTTTGAGGAGTAGATTAAAAACCACATAAATATGAATTAGAATTTCCTTTTGGGAAGTCGATAAAAAAAACCGAATGACTGGGTTGTAACTTTGACATGACATTATTTACGTTATATTTACTGCTGCCACATAAAATGTACTTTGGTCGTTATTTCGGTCGATTCGTGAACTAAAAGTCGAAGAGTTCCGGCGGGGGGATGGGGTCGGTAGGCAAACAGTCGCATGACGGGTCGACGGGGGAGATGGGCTCGATCGGGGAGATGGGGGACCGGGCGTGGGCTTGCCGCCTTAGCGTGTGCACGCTGTACGAGTGCGGCTGATGGTGGATCTTGGCGCGAGGCCGCTCCACCTCACAGCTGTCCACCCTTAGCGAGAGGGAGGATCTCGGCTGGGGGCGGGCGGGAGAGAGGGGCGGCCGGAGGTAATCCGAGCGAGCGATGCACAGCTGATGAGGCGGGAAGGCGAGGAAATGGGCGAGCATGCCCGAAGGGGGGCGGAGGCCGCCGTTGGGTACAAAGACCATGTCTTCCGCAGACAGGCGGAGACTGTCGGAGCGCGGCGGAGGCGGGGGCGGGGACGGGGGGGGCGCGGGGGGAGGGGGGGGGGGCGGGGGGGGGGGGGGGGGGGGGCGAGGGCGGGGAGGGAGGCGGCGCGCGGCGGCGGCGGCGGCGCCGCGGGGCGCTCCCGGGCAGTCACAGCTTGAGTTCGTTGGCTATCTTTGACGCAATGTTCTTGAATCCAATGCTTGTGCCTGAAATATAATTTATCATTTATATATACTGTTTGGATTCCGCTTAATGTACTATAAAATAATGCATTTCAACCCACCCAGGTCTATTAGTCAAACAATGTACTTAACTATCAACTCCGAATTTGTTGGTTCGAGCCACATTTTCAGCCGTAACTCTACTGGTCTACTTCCTTGTGGGCTGCAAGTCTATTGCTCTATAAACCTATTAGGTCCAAGTGTACTGGTCTACTAACCTAACAACTTCGAGTCCATTTATCGACTCCTAGTTTTCTAGTCCACCAACATATCATTTATAATTTTATGGTCTATCTACCTTCCAGTTTCAAGCCGACTATCAACCTATCACCTCCAAGTTTCCAACCTACTAACTCTAAATGTACCTGTACTCTGGTCTACTAACCTATCAGCTCAAGTCTACGAGTTTACCAGCCTATTACAGCCTTTACAAATCTTATTGTCTATCAGTCTGCTAACCCATCAGCAGCTGAATCTGCTCTTCAGGCCACTCACCAGATATCCCAAACTTTTATCTCCAATTCTATTGGTCCAAGTATACCGGCCTAATCTACCAGCCGCGACCCCATACGTCAGTCCACTCACATGACATCCCAAACTTTAATCTCCAAGTCTACCAGTCCAAATATACCGGTCTATAAATCTACCAACAGCAAAATCAGTAGATCAGTCCACTCACCAGATATCCGCTTGAAGCGCACGCCGTTGAGCGACAGGCGCGGCAGCTTGCAGACCTCGATCTCCCACTGCACCAGCGAGTCCGCGTTTGGGTCTCCATGCACGCACAGCAGCAGGAACCGCTCGCGCTGCTCGTAGTCGCAGTTGTTTGCGTCTAGCACCTGGAGACAGAAAGAGACGAAAGGTTTTTGACGAACGACTTACTGATTGCAATCTCGAATGGAGAAAAGACAAATTTTAGAAGAATTTTAAGCGTTTAAGCGTTATTGTATGCGATACTAAATCCTTTGTCCCTGAAATTTCCTCTGCTGACCATCTCTTGAAATTATTGGCTAAGTTGCACCTTACAACCCTAGACCCACGAGAATCCAATCCAAACAAAGACAAAGACGAGTCTTACCTTCCGTATCTCGGCCATGATCTCGTTGGGGTCTCGCGATGAGGTGGTCTTCATACTCCATGTGAACCGGAGGACGCGCGGCTTCACTTGTTCCTCGTTACCCTGCCTACACACAGACAGATAGACACACCCTTAAACATTGTTCTAATATTAAGAACATCAAAATATCGTATACGTCCGTAACTTCAGTAGAGCAAATCTTACGTTCTATCAAAGTATAGGTCACGTGACTTAAGTTGAACAGTTCATGCGTTTCCATGAAAAGGTTATTCGGAAATGAGGATCATATTGGTCTTCGAGAGTAGCAACGCACCAGTGATGGGCTTCTGATGTGACCCCCGTGCTAGACGGAATTGGTTACAGATGTCCAAGGACGGCATCAACCATTCACCATTCACATCTTCTATCTAAGGTCGTTCATAGATAGAGATAGAGAGGAGGAGGGAGGCTCCTGAATACCGAGATGATCCTGGTGCAGATTCGAAATCTGGTTGCGTGAATGAAAATCCTCCTTTACATAACTAATTCATTAAATCTAGCTTATGTGGCTTTTGGAAGACATTTGACAGATGTAATAAAAAAAATAGGTATAACTTGCATTAGGAGTCTATTCAAATAGATTATATGCATCGTATTTATGGTTGAGTTATAATAACAAAAGTATATTAAATTATTTTCAAGATTTTATAAATATTACACAAAATAAAGGATTTTAACAACCAGTATGACGAATTAGAAACTTTATTACGCAGTATAATACAAGTAGATATATAAAAATATATAGTACAAAAAAAAATATTTCTAGCTCTTAAAAATGATGAAAGTAGCATTTTTAGAGGCTATAAATATATTTTTAGCATATTTATATAAACAATTTTGGAGTACAACGATTTATGAAGTTCGTTTCATAAGTTAATAAAGAACTAGTAAATATTGTTTTCTTTCCGTATCAATATCTAAAAATATAGTAAAACATTACATTTAAAGCTATTAATAGAATTGTCATTTTATACTTTGTCATGTCATTTTGGTCTTTTACAGAAGCTATATTGTATTATTTTTATTATAAAAAAAACTCCTCAATGCCACAGCACTCGCAATACATAATGTTAGTTGGGATAAAATGATGCGTGATCTTGCTCTGATGGTATAAGTGTAAATGAAATGGAAATTAGTTCGTTATGTTATCAAGTAATGATGTATACTTAAAAATAGTACTATGAAAATGGTATAGCATAATTTATGACAACTATAAAAATACTATAATTCATTTAAATTCTTACTGACTTTATTTCTTATAATAAAAATGTAAACCAAATATAGTATTTATTAACATAAAAATAAAATTACATTATGAATCTGGCGGTACCATTGAAGCTCATTAATTTATACTTATTTACATATGCTATAATTTTAAACTTTCTAGTCTGTATTATCACACAATTCTTTAGCAAGGTTAAAAAAATAAAATCATTAATTTATTTGTGTTATTTATTTGCTTGGGATAATAATAAATTTTACACGAAAAAACGGAAAAAGTTAAATGTAAATCAGTCTGAATTATCTTTGAAGATGGTGAAAATTACACTACAGCTATACTAAAAATATAAAATATAGTTTAGTGGTCCCGTAAACACAGCGAGATAGCTACGACAGTCGAGCACAAAGAATAGAAAGAATGAAATTTTGAAAAAATAGGAGAAGGTAGGGATGGCGTTTTTGCATTTTTTTTAAAACAAAAAAAGGACACTTAATAAAAAAACAAGGGGAGACAAAATGAAAAACCAATGGATAATTACCCAAGCAGGGGTTGTGGACTAGCGCCTACGGCATGCTTCGGGGTGGTACCGTCCAACGGCCTAAAAACAGAAAAACATAAAAAACTAACACTAAGGTGGGAGTCATGGGGTTGGTTCCGTATCAAGCCGAACGTTTATCGTCATTGATGAAGCTATTTTAACAATGTACATATATTCATATTCATGAAAGAATCACAAATGAAAGGATTTATTAATTACTTTAAAGAATTTTTAATGAACCACTTAGTACAAAATAAATTTAATAAATTTTGAGTATTCTTAATAAATAATGGGATATATAGGAATAAATTAAAGTATATTATTATGTCTGCAATCTTTTTTATAGAATTCTGCAAAGCATGGGTTTCTCGTCACAAGCAGTGGAGGTTTGGAGTATCCATCATTCAAATCATCATGGATTGGTGGCTTTAGATACCTTTTAGTTGCATATATTTCATGTTTTAAAATTAATTAAAGCCTCCAACAAAATTTAACGTACGCCATCCAATTCCAAAAACCGGGGGCCACAGCATGAGGTACCGTGAACGAAAGTACTCATGAAATTTAAGCACTTCTAATCACCCATACAATGCCTGACCGCGCCTGACTTTGCTTAACATTGCAGATCGATTACGATCATCATCAGCTACAGCGCTATGCGAACTTTATTGAATAAAAAGTACGTATATTATAAAAATGAGCATAGAATCGTGAAAAATACATATTGTAAGTGAAAAAGCTTTGTAGCACTTCAAAAATAGCTTTTCTACTACCTTTACAAAATATCCAGCTTGATACAAGACACCATGACGTGACACTACGAAACAAAACCATACTACTGCATGTATACTGAAAGCACACAAAAGCTGGCATGTAAACAAAAAGCTTACACACACACACACACAGACATATATGTCCATCAAATCATACTTACCTCACATTTACGTTTACTATATTACCTTATTTATGTTTGCTATATTTTTCTATTGTGCAATTTAGGATTAAAATGGTTATGTGTAAATGAACATACAAAAAAAATTAAATTGATAACTGGAAATACAAATAAAAATATTATTATCATTATTTAAAAAAATACGTGGTGAGAAAAACTGTATGATGTAATGTAAACTAATGGATGTCCAATTTAAACAAAAAAAAAAACGCTTCGATAAATAAATAAATAAGTAATTAATAATAAAAGATATATATATACAAAATAGTTTCAAAAAAGTTAACCACATGCACAAATATTTTCTCATCAAACCGAGCACATTGCCTGCAATGTTAAAACATTAGGTAACCAATCAAATCTCACGACAAAATGCTTCACACAGTTCAGTTAAAATGGTTAAACACGTCAATTTTCTCGTTAAACGTTCAAAAAGTACACGCAATAAATTAAAAACGACAAACGGGTTAAATTTTGTTAAAAATTTCAAAAACTTCAGAGTGGTCCATCCGATTTTGTTAAACGATAACGAAAAGTTTTTCGAAAAAAATATAGTTTATCGTAATAAAAATTAATATATCAGCAATAAATAAATTTAAACGTATGTAGTACTTTTTATTACCCACGTTATTTATTTATTTATCAACAAACAAAATCCGTTTGAATTAAAAATATTTTTCGTAATAATTAATACTATAAAATATTTTATATAAATTAAAAATCGGTTGGATCACATGTTAAAATTAACAATCATTTAAATTATTTAAACAAATACGGACGCAGACGCTTGGTGTGGTTTATCTGAGACTATATTTTTCAAATAATTATAGATTTTAATACTACAGTTATATATAGAGTTCACACAGGGAATAATTTAAGATAATTTAACGGTACATATTTCAATTTAAATTAATTAACTTGTACCATTAGGAATTTAAAAATAATCCCAAAATATTTACTTGATTACATAACTTGAAAGTTTTGTAATGCTATATTTTAAATAGAATAACATGCAAAATATTTTAATGAAATATTATATATAAATTATTAATTTAAGTAAAGTTTAGTCCACAAATAATAGACTTTAAAAATAAATATCTGCAATATTCGCATTAAAAAAAAACCCGTAAGTACCATTCCATACATTTTTTATTTAATTAGATATTGTATGCAAAGATGTTTATATATTCAATTTAATTCCATTCAAAATTTCTTCATGCTAAATTACATCAAAACAATAACTTTTTTCAAAATAAACAGTCAAACCACACCACAGCATCAAAATTTCATTGAAAAATCATTCAAAAGTGACAAAAAAACCGTTCACAGCCGCGCCTACCTCCGTTGAATATCCAGGGAGGAAAATATGCGTGGTTTCTGACGACCCGTCGACTCGCCCAACACGGATAAGCTATAGAAATAACAATTTTAGCTTTTGGAAACAATACAAGTTGCATTTATGGCTTAGGAAAGCTAATATAACTTTGGCCATTTACAGCTCTTTGAAACCATATAATTTATGTGACCATTTATAACGCTTTAGAGACGCTATAAAATTTTTTGAGCATTCATAAAACTGTAACACAATTAATAATCTCTGGCATTATTAAGTATTAACAGAAAACTTCACAAATAAGTATTATTTACCAATCGTTTTTATAAATAGTAAACAAATGTTGCAATGATATCATTAAGTTTTGTTTACTGTGTTTAATTGAACAGTTATTAATATATTATGGGTAAAAAAATATTAAGCACTTAGTCATTAAACAATAACTTATTGTTTTGAGACTAACAAAGCATTTACTTTAAAATAAGTTATTATTAAAAAAATATATAATGTATTACTAATTAATGTCAAAATGTACTACAAAATACCGAATATAATTATAAATATTTCAGAAATTCGATTTAACTTTTTAATCATATATCTTACTTACCGTTAACAAAATTTTCAATATTTATCTTTATAAAATATATGATATCAAAACCAAATTGAGTGCAAATATTTCTCAAATACCTATTAAAACAACCACAAATTGTCAATTACAATTTTATACAATCCACCATTGTAGACGCTGTCAAAAATAATTGATTGTCGCAACGTGAGATCAATGATATTGAGAAGTGCATCCCCCCCTTTTAAGGGAAAAAAAGTTTTGGACTGCAGTAAACATAATACTAAAATCCTTTCCTCATAACTTTCATAGTTACTAAGACAGACTTATCGATCAACTTTAACAAAGAAAAAAACCGCTAAACTTTCTAAAGGAAACTCTTAACACTTTCCCTGCGATGTAAAACATTGATATGTATTAGTTGGCGCAACGCGCTTGCGGCTTGTACACCCCTGTGATGTACAGATCTGTATTTATTACGGGAAAACACAAGGGGTGAGTTCACGTCGGCGCTACAAGACAAGGCGTACGAAGAAGTTACGTTGAGTGAAGATACTTGCTACTTCTGAAGGCTTGTGGTCGCCTTGTTTCAAAGTGTATCCGGCAACCGCACCTCTCCAACCGAAACACAAGTAATTACGTCGGATTAAGAGGGGGTAGTGGTTCCTTCCCGATCGAAATACAGTTCTCCCACCTTTGAGTAGGCTTTGCGTAGGTGCCTATTCAATTTCTCTTGTACCACTCTTCCTCTCCCCGTTCTTCTACTTACTCTTACCCACCGCTATTTCATGCCTTCAAAACGGAATATAGCATCACAAAACTGCTATAAACTATAAATAGGCATGACGATGGTCTTTTCAAAATCTAACTACAAAGGTTCCTTGCAATTTGAACTGCAACCCTTTCTACATTCCACTCATGAGCACGATTTTCACATCTAAAGGGGGAATG
>DWON01006464.1:0-13831 GCA_018251015.1 Phocides pigmalion okeechobee
CGCATCCGCGTCCATCCTTAAATAGAACTTCTGTTCTGTTTGAGATTGGACGTGGTTGTCCATGGGCTGCAGTGGCCACTTAACATCAGGTGGCTTGCATGCCTATTTCTTACTCTTTCAATATATAAAAAAATACGTACTAAACAGTGAAACAGGTTTCTATATAAACAGGTTAGTATCTAAAATATCTGTGGTAAAAAACGTACAAATGGTTGGAATCATTCCAGAGTGGCAGATTATGACTCGAAATACTGAACTTGAAAAGCGGGAGGACGGCCAAATACCTACGCGAATCCACAATGCAATTGCAAAAATTAGAACACAGAAATACAATCACATAGTTATTCATCGAATTTCAAATAAAACAATGCGTCATTTATGTAAACAATACACTCTAAATATCAGTCTTGGTAATAGAAAGGTTCTTGAGGATGATAACTATCCATGTTACCTAAACACAATTCCAAATGTAAAGAATTTTCATACTTTTAACAATGCCATTTGAACAAAGATGTGTAAACGAAACATGCGTAAATCACCCGTACTATTACGTCGAGAGCAAAACACCATTCAGAAGAAGGCCTTATGAGTTACAGCTAGACGGACAATGAGGGACAAAGTCCACGCGACAATTGTCGAGCGGCGAGGGCCCGCCGCGACTGCGTGCTGTACGATTGTTCTGAATATGAAAACATGGACTTTGTATCTCCACGACGACCTAGTGTCTGCTTAAAACGAAACAGATGTCTAAGTAGTAATTTTTTCAACAGAATCAATGTCTTAAATGTATTTGACGTTTATTGAAATTGTAATAATTGGCTATATACTAAAATGTACACACATTTTACTTATCCTCCTTTTCCAGACTTTCTTTACGCATATTTCGAAGGAAGACAAGAATAAGTAGTAATTAGTAGGTCGAATGAACTGCGAAACGACATACATATTATATTTTTTATCAACAAGAAACGTAACAACGAGGCATACCAAATGATTAAAAAGTGAGGTATTGTGGAAATAGACGTCGCATGTTGATGAATCATCAATATTATCAATCAAATAACGACAGAAAGAAAACACAATAACGTATGAAAGGAAAGAATACTGCTTTGGTTCATAACTGTGTTACACACGTATTGACATAATAGTAACATTTAAAGGCGAATGCACTAAGTCGAATATTCTATGAATAGGCTTAAAATTTCTATGGCTATATTTCAAATAGAATACAAGGTTTAGAAAATGTAAATGTTGTACTATACACAGTCACAACTGTTAACATGAGCGTCTCTACAGTTTTGCATTGATTCTTGAAAATACTTAGAAGTCGTTTATTACAATATATTGGTGTTTTTGTGTTAAAAAAAAGACTTCTTTACATAAAAAAAATAAAATTAAAAGTTCATTCACAAATAAAACAATAGATAACCAAGAAATAATGAATGAAGCTAAACTAAACATGATTTAGTATTCACGGTGTCATTTTCATTACCATACGTCAATAAACCTTTTGTTCAGTTTTCGCACGTTTTATTTTATTTTTCTCTAAATTACTTGGCACCATTCCCACTATTTCTGAATAATCGAGTTTAATTGATGTTTTAATTTATTTGACTAACAACGTGAAGTAAGCGTCTACGTCATTCTGCAAAAATGCCACGGTGATAAGGTTTCTTAATATCGCCATTGTAAGCATATAGTCCATAAAAATCTCTAGAAATGTTTAGGAATAAATAGACCTTAGTCTATTTACTTAGTTAATGCCAAGCGACTTTCGCCACTATCGGTAAACGCAGCTTCACATTTTTCTATAGGATTTGTTGGAGTCATGCGTAGCCGACCAAGACCCTACGTGATCAAGGAACTGCTTGTTTACTGAAATGACTGGCAGGGATCTTTGGTATAGATAATATTGTGGAAAAGTCAAGGCGATTATTCCTTCAAAAGCCATTTATAAAACATGAATACTATTAAATCATTGCAATAAAGATTATAAAAAGCTATAAAGAAAATGTAATAGACCAGGATATCATCACCATTATTAACTATATCTAGTAGAGACGTGACCTCACCTCCAAACAATATCAAGGTCGGCTTCTCGTTGATACGAATTACGTTCCGTGCTGCGTTTAGATAATTTAGGGCACGGACTATTTGCTGAGATCCCTTAAATTTACTGAGTGAAATAATAATATTATCTCAGATTTTAAACTAATGTTATCGCGAAATCCATACATTACGTTATATGGTACTCACTCACTGCAAAACTGCAGTTAACATAATATAATATTATCTAATTTATTTATGGCTACAAGAAGCATTACATTTGATTTAATATAATTGCATACCGACATTTTGAGATATAAAAGGAAAAAATCGAACCGACATGCATATCAGGTTTGACGACTACCTAGTCCTCAAAACCTACTCACATAAAGCTAACATATATATTTTTGTAGCCTAAAGTTGCTATCTGAGAAGTAGATTCAAATTCAAATTAATTTATTCGTAGGATAACAAGGATCCATTTGTTAGTAAAAATACATTTACACCTATTGTTAGTAGAAATTATCTATTAACTAACACTATAAATTAACAGTTAACAAAATAATTCATACGATAAATACGGTAAACAGTGACTGGATCGCTATAACGTATACAATGAATCAAAGATTTACTCTTACCTTAGCACCTAGTTAGCGCATGGTACATTTTGCGCCTGGCCACGGTGAGTTCGATCACGTATGTGTGTCAAGTAATGAACCGATAAGGCATGATACGTAGAACGCCTTTTAAGAGCAAAAACGATTAAACACAAAGCTATTGAAACATTAAACACATTATTCATCGTCATGTAGAGCGTGGACTTTGATACAATGGCGCAAAACATCTGTCGGTACATCTTCGGTTGCGGACAGTGGTCACGTTGTGGTCTTTGCGCATTTACTTACAACTTACAACACTGAACACTTCCTTTAATCGGATAGTCGTGCAAAGGTTCTTATATTTATTTATTGTTTGATGTTCAGCTTTTTTATGTGAGAAGAGTAGCAAACGAGCATGCAAACCACCTGACGCTAAGTAGTCGCAGCCCATACATGTCCACGTACAACCTACTCTCTGACGACTAAGATGGTTGCCTCGCTTCAAAGTGTAGCCGACAACCGCACCTCTCCAACCGAAACACAAGTAATGCTTTACGGCGAATTATGAGGGTGGCGGTGGTACCTCCCCGGTCACACTGTAGTTTAGCCACCTATTTATGTAAGTATTAATGTAAGAAGAATTATTTTAGACAGTGCAAAGAATCACAGAACCTCCACTATAGTTATAGCTTGACACTATCAATATATATAGAACGCTGATAGGAGATGAGTGTATAATATAAGGTATTTGCATTTGAATGCGAAAGTAAACTGTTTTCTTAGTAAGTTAATATTTATGAAGATGTTAAATAAAACATTCCTCTAAAATATTCCATTTGAGGATAAATAGAATGTAAATTTTATATAATAAAAAAAAATTCTAGGAAAACCAGAACGTCTCATTTTCAACTTATCTATAAATATTATAAAATAAAGTCCCACGTCACGTCTGTCCGTCTATGTGTTCGTAATAAACTCAAAAAGTACTGGACGGATTTTCTCACAGTTTTCAACAACAGTTCAAAACTCTATTACCCTATTAATACAAATATTAAGTTAATATAAACTGTTTTACCCAAGCGTAGCTGGGCCGCGTCGCTAGTCTTAGATAAATCAATAATTTTGAATCGATATGTAATACCCATCTATATATAGATAAATCTATTAATATTCGCAAACAAGTTTCGCCCGATTGCTTAGACGGACGCACTAATAAGGATATTATTTGGTTCAACGCTTCCCACTTCGCAAGCCTTGAGTGCAAATAATGCGATATAACTCGTAAGTCCAAAGGTCAGACAGGACGTAGAGTACTCCTAATTGGTGCCAACATTAACTTAGACCCTGTACACACTATAGAAAAACTATCCGCATTTGTCGTACTAATGTATGATCATATTGATGATTAAACAGAAACTATTGATATAAGAATTTTGAATTTGCTTCTTTTACTAAGAACAGATTTAATTGATACCTGTTACATAGTTATAAATAAATGAATAATAAAGAGAAAGGACATGAGAAACCTACGGATAGGAATCAAAGTATCTATCTTTTCTTTTCTTTTCTTATCTAAGTAAAGAATCTATCTTTTAGTTTGAATTTGGTTACTTGCACTTCCAACAATTTATTACCTGCACAGTTGGTTATCACTTTTCTGAGCAAGCGAAAGTACCTAAATGCCAAATGTAACAGACTATTATATAATGATACTCCGAAATGGCAATAGATATGAGCTATGACAGTAATATCTGCATAACCGTATTTTATTTAAATAAGTATAACCTTAAAAAGTACTTACTGATTTTACTTACCATTATATAGTTATATTACTATAGTATCAGTAACATTAAGGTACATAATCGACACATAAACGTTAACTTTATAACGAACCATCTTTGATCTTCGCACCTTTATCGGAGGCTATCTAAATGGTAACAAGGCGACACAAGTCAAGCGAGTCGAGTACTTACCGCTGATAACCTTACTGAAGGTTCATCAACGTTCCACTTATCAAGCTCATAATGATCTGTATTGCATTTAGTTGCAATGAAAATTGCTCCTTTCCATTGAATTATACCATGCATCATAATCCGCTTTGAAATGTTATTGTTATTGTTATTAATAAGGAAATCTACAAAGTCTCTATTTCTCATCGATACATGTTTATGACGATGCTACTCGTTTTAATGATCAGTAAATCGTGGTTAATAATGAAGAGGTTAAACATCGTGATCATATGTGAATTTCATAAGTAATTTAATTGCGATAAACAAATAGAGTCACTATCTACTCCCCAAAAGAAAGTCAGAGAGATAAAGAAATTAAGGGAACATACATATTAAATGAAAGATTTTCTGAAATTAAAATATAGTAACGTCAAAATCTTTCGTAAACAATTATTGGTTGAAACAACGCCAATAATGTCAATATAAGTCATTACAAGGTTTGATACAGTTTAATTCTTGTTCATAGTACTAAGTACAAAACTACGATAATGCCATTGTTACCAAATGATACCTCCCTAGCAGGCAATTAGGAAGCTTGAT
This sequence comes from Phocides pigmalion okeechobee, assembly GCA_018251015.1. Taxonomy (NCBI): domain Eukaryota; kingdom Metazoa; phylum Arthropoda; class Insecta; order Lepidoptera; family Hesperiidae; genus Phocides; species Phocides pigmalion. The sequence goes on from DWON01006464.1 coordinate 5,195, forward strand.
GGAACAAACACAGATTTAAAGCAAGGTCGTGCCTTGTCAAGTGCACGGCAAAAACAGACAATGACTAAAGAGTAATTACGGCCACGTGCGTGTAGTACTGGTTTATCTCTTCTGACAAAGTGAACGTATGTGATTATTGTTAAGTAGAACTGTGTCATATCTGTCATTTAAACCCATAACACAGGCTTCTAACGCGAACAATCGCGCTTATTCCTATCGCGGCTAAAAAACACAGCAAGCAAGTTGAGTCGCTTGTATATATAAAGTCTTGTCATTAAAATAGTTTGATCTGAATTGTATATGCACCACTCATTTTTGTTTTATTTACAATCACGATCAGCGTGTTTTTGATTGTAATTATGACATGCTGCTTTGTTTGAAATTAGTTATGAAATTCATCATTTCTTCAGATTATCTTACGTAGGTTATGTAACATTTACACAAGAAACAAAATGACTACTTTACTCGTAAGTAATGTAAACTTAAACATATAGTTTAAGTTTCAAATTTAATAGAGAAAGGAAACCTTACTTATTGCACCTGTACAATTTACTAATGTTATCGTACTTGCTGTAATGACTGACACGAATCTGTAAATTGATTTAGCTAGCTGTACGTACATTATCAATAACCTCGTATGCTAACGTGTTTTTGTTAAAAGAGTATCAAATGTAAGTGCAGATCACCTGCTGTAGCTCATGGACTTCCATATCCAATAACGAACAGATCCTTTACAAGTTCGTATGTAGCTGTGCTGCTACTTCTCAAAACATAAGATGGTAGTCTCGTTTGTAAGTACACTCGGTCGACTCACCCATCTAACCAAAATTTCAAGGTGGATAATAAGGGCGGCGGCGATGGAAACTCGCCGGTCAACCTGTCAATTTATTCTACCATCTATTAACTCGATAGAATACTAGGACACTCTTTTACCGATTAAATATTTAAGCACTCTTGATTAAATAAGTGAGTACATATGTTTCAAAGATAGACAAGTATTTTACCAAAAAAATAATTTCCAAAAAATAGGTTATCGCAATTTGATTAAGTACCTATTTATATTCGATTATGTCATGCTCCTAAAGCGGAAATCTGAAGATAAGCTGATAAAGGGGCATTACTGTTATGCTACGACAATAGAAACAATAGCATACAAACAGTGCAAAGTCACGGAAATAAGTGTACAACAGGAATTATTGCTCACACTCGACTGATAACAAAAGTAACATGCGTAGTTTTCTTTGCAAGATGCATACGTTAATATAAGGATTGCAAGGTTTTCTCATTTGATATATTATTATATTTTGACCCTTTTACGATTGTAGTATGATTTCAATACATATTTTAACACAGAAAATAGGAAAGTTCTCAATTTGGTTGGTTTTTTTAATGTAATGGATCCAAGTTTCTCATCGGTGAAGAGAAAGGTATACGAGTATGTGAAAAAACGAGATAAAAATAAAAGTAGAATAAGAAATGAAGCTACATTACAAAAAGACTTAACCAACCGTCAGGAACATAACAGCAAAAGTGCTTAATAGAAATAGTGTGATGGCGATTTCTGAGAACTAAAATGGGCAGCTCGCTTAACGTGTAGCTGAGAACTGTAAAAACAACAGACACCACGACTACAGGTATACCGAGTTCTTAAATTTTATACATGTGGACTGCTATATTTTCAAACTATTATGTCGTGTTTCCATTTAGCAAACCGTTTATGACCTTCAATCGCATGTAATCCAAAGTTCACACATCTTACTCAGATTTTGTTACTCTCTGTTATTCGGCAGGTACGGTACACGAGCTGATAAGTCATTTATAGTAAATATCGAGGTCAAACAAAAAAATGTGTAATTCAATCTCGGCACTTACAAAAAATACGAACAAAAATAGTTTTGGATTATAATTCGCCGTATTGCAAAAAATATTACTACGTACATACACCTGTCCGAAATTACGAGAACATATTTACAGAAAGTTAATACAAATTATGATATCAAAATAAATAAAACATAAACATTTTTAGGCAATATTTGATTAGTGAATTTTCAAAGTATTACAGAAACTACTACATATTTAACATTAAAATAAATTGAAGCGGATATATTACGTTTAATCTCGTTTTGCAATATTGTAAATGCAGAAAAAGAGCAGTAACCAAACGTGTAATGTCTAATATCAAATTGTTTCTTCAGCCTGTCGGTATCTGTAACCAACTTCTCAATTCATAAAAAGGACTATCGGAATGAAATCGATCATAACTGTTTTAGCATTACCGAGGTCTACAAAAAATTCATCAACCCTACCAAATTTCTTTAAACACAGTGGCGTGTGTTATCATAAAAAGTGGCAGTAGTGCCACAGCAGGCTAGTTTCATATTCTAATAGCAGATAGATAGGAACGCTCTCACCGATGGTGTGATTTCACGCTGTTCATGTTAGTAAAGGAAAGTGCAAGTTAATAGGAACTAATTCACACCTTTCCTCTGATCCATTAAAGTAGGAAGAAGTTAAGCATACTTTAAGGTTTTCTATTTAATTCAAATGGTTATAGAATTTGACGTTCTATTAATTGTTGTCGGCGACCAGAACACATGGGAACAGGAATCAGATCCGATATATAAATCGATTGTACAAGCACAAAAAACTCCAAATCTATATATATCAATATTTATCTAGATCTAGACCTACTCAAAAAATTTACATATTTACCAATGCAATTTACCATGTTCAACGTAAATAATTTCAGTCAATAATTGAACTTTTCTGACAAATATGTCGAGGTTAATGACACTATTGGACAGGCACCGGAGTACCGATTAGCAAGTCGTCACTGACACGTACCAGCGGTCGTGAGACATGAAACAGCAGACATTAAATCTACATGCATAACGGTCATGACGAGAATTCCAATCTTCGCACTTAGTAGTGACATGTGCTCGATGACGTCACGCACGTAGTAAGCAAATACCAAGCGAAACAAATGCGCGGTGAACATCCTGACATTTGAATCTTCACTCGATGGAGTGTGGGTTATATTCCGATACCATTTTTTGTATTGATCTACCCATTACATTGTAAGCAAGCTACTAAACATTGTGATTACATATAATTTTGTACCACTATATCACCAAAAACTCGATAGTCTGTTTAGTAAGATAATGACTACAGTAAGTATTTCAGGTACTTTAGATGATAGTATACGATGAGAATACAGTGGGCTCCGCATGTCCGGCACACCACCTGCCACGCTCAATGTCGCACGAGATATACCGTAACATGTGTTCCTACCGGTATGTTTTTTCCTAATTGTATTCCTTTTTCCTAATAAACTAGCGGCGACCAGCAGCTTCATTCGCATGTATAATTTCTCGCTCCGTTCCTAAGACCTGACTACCTAATTAAAAAATATTTTTTTCATTTGACTACCACCTTCAAAATGTAGCGTGTTCAATCTATCATAACAATAATCTCTGTAGATATTAATATTACCATAAGATTGCCACTTTAGAGATGCCATTTTTAGAATTTCTTTGTTCGTGCTCATTTACGCTATGTCAAAAAACGAAATAAGAAAAATGTATCTCCAACATAAAATACAATAATTTCTCTGTAGGAAACCCCCTATCTATGTTCACCCCTGCCGAGTTTTATTTTCGCAACGAAAGCTAGCCTATATTCGTCTTTGAAGTCTAAACTATTTCTATTTTCAAATTTAATCAATGAATCAATCCCAGACATACACAACTTTAGCATTTATAATATTAGTATAGATAAGAATAGTAGTTTATTTTTCTTGTTTTGCAACAACTTATTTCTACATAATACCAGCAGCGCGAATCATGTTCTTTTATGCTAAAGGAATATACCAGGCAGATACATACATATATATACATAATACGCTTTAAATTTCAACTATGCAAATGCACCTGCAAATTCTGGTAAGGAATTCCAGATATGAAACGTATTCTGTTAGAGCTGACTTATTTCTATTTGAATTGACTGGATATTTGCAATAACCGGAATATGTATCTCTGTGTAACGTATCGAATCGTAATATGGATATAAATATCTTCATCCTAACAACATCGCTGTTTATTAAATGTAAGAAAAGTAGCACACGAGCTTGCTGACCATATGTTAAATGGTGTCTGCAGTCCATGGACATCTACATCAAACCTCAAACATGACTAAATTCCTGTCTGACATCGTGTATAGATGCGTAGCTGATTCTACCATCTTGAAATAGGCAAAGATTCAAGTTTGTGAAAAATTATGCTATTTTTGTTACTGAATTATTAATTAAACATTATTGTAAATACTGATTTACTTATTGCAAATAATAACTGTTAACTTGTGATCAGTAAGAACGTACGATATATATGTACCCACATATTGTACTTAAATTGAGCATAACAGAATATAAATTCTTTTCTACCTTCACGAAAACATAAAATTAACATGTTAATTACATGAAACCTAGAAATAATCAAATATTTACTTGGCAATTTGCCGAAAGGAATCTAGCGGCAAATTGTAAAGTTCCGAATTGATAACAATAGGGCTGCACATGCATCACGTGACAAGTATACACCAAAATCATTGCAATATAATTTTACGATCTCTCATGAGATGAAGGTGGCAGATAAAAAAATATATATTTTTGAGTTTTATTGATTTTTTACTCGTGTATCTAATTTTTTGTCCATCGTATTAAACTTGACGTAATATGTTTTTAATTTTTAATATAATGACATGGAATTAAATTGAAGTTGTAAACGTAAAGTTATTTTAAACGTAATTAGCAATAAAATAAAAATATGAAATGAAGGTAGTAAACAAAAAAACGAACACGGAGGAAATATGACACGGCAACTGAAACATGGGAAATAATTTTTGCCTCGTCAGGGTACTCGTAATTTCGCTGACGTTGCAAATACGGTTGAAACAACATGCGTTGCCTCTTGCAGGGCGTAATAAATATTTTAAAGGTAATTTTTATGTTTATCTACATAAAACGTGCCCTTTTAAAATTACCAAACACTATTGCAAGTACTAGATGTCCTAACACGTTGTACGTAACAATCCAGTTAAACTTTGTACCTCACGTGCGTATACGCATTGCGAAAAGAAATAAAACTCACCTCGGTAACTTGTGCGATATATTTTAACTAAACTATCACTTATAGACTATCACAGCCACTTGTAGGTAAAAGTAGTAAAAAGTTTATTATTTGGATTGGATACATGCGCCAGGCGTGCTTAGGACACGACGGCGTGTCGGAAACTGGCTAGCCAAGTGGCTTGCTCGGCGAGAGTGGAACTTGGAACTTGGAACTTGGAAACTGGCTATCGCTGTTCCCGCCATTCGTAAGCTAGAGATGGGCAATGTGGAATGATTCAATATCACAGTCGTTTGTATTCGGATTAATCGATTCTAATACACTCAGTTTTACTCACACTACATAGTTCTAACATAATAGTATAATAGAAAAGTAAACTAGATAATTCCATGTAAATTAGAAGGTAAAAGTAGGTGGCTAAATACTTTATTTGAATATTATTTAAACGTAATGAACAGGAACATTCGTTACGAGAACAACCTTGCTAAATAAGAAAAAGAATAAAGAACTCCACTCGTTATTTTCAATTTATGTAAAACTATTGTAATTTAAACAACCTAATTACAATGTTTATTAAAATTGACAGACGACTAAAGTTAAACGTTAATGCCGAACAGGCTGATCAACAATTTGCGGCAGAACTTCAAGATGAACAAAGACCGTGACAAAACAAAGCAGTTTTTTCCGGCGCGTTGCGTGCTGTTAGTAAAATAATTGACTTAAATAATGGGTTATTGTAAAAAAAAGCACAGTTGTTAAAGCCAGCCCTAGATAGGCAGTGTCGGAACAGAAATAGCACGTCGCGATGCAAGTGCACTCCAGTGACCGCGTCTCGTGGATGTGGGCCGGGAACTTAAAATTCCGGCTATTCCAACTATATTATGTAGAGCAGAGTAAGGAAGGTCGTGTCACAAGCTATATCTAGAAGCGATATTTTCCTAACACGGTTTAATCACATGAAATTTTTGACTCCAACAATACTCCACAGACTCTCAATTATTGTATGATACGTCCTGCGTGCCATTAAATGTTTGTCGCAGCGAAAATATTAAAATACTTAAATATTTATACATAATTCAATTAACACAGTTGTGTAGTATTAGAGGGAACTTTTCGTGTTTCTACTTTACTATGTCTTCATGCTGCTGCAGTGTTCTGCTTTTCAATACACTTAGAACAACATACTTACAGATCGGACGGAACGGATCCCATTGTCCTATGGTAAAATTGCAACCAATATTATATTTTTCATGTTAATTAGTCAGCAACCATACACATTATTTATAAGCTTCAGGTAAACGTCAAACTTTCTGGGTGTCAGTGACATACTTTGTTCTTGTCAATCTATAAGTTTCAATGCTGACCTAACTAAAATATTCCTAGATACAACTGTGTATACAGTTATTACCTCTTCTTAGTGTACATACGAAATGTACTTTAAAGATTAAAAGGAGTGCAAGGTGAAGAAAGCAAATAATTTGAAGTGCAAATAATATAACTAACGCAATAAAATATACAAAGCATCTGGCACGATATGATTCAGCCTTAGCCGTTTGTGACGTTTTAACCAAACGGTAACTATAGTTAATATACATATGTTATGTATGTGCAATATTCAATAGCTTTACATCGAGAAGCGCTAATTGTGGAGTTACTTCAGTTCAATACCCCCAATAAATGAATCCAATATTACTGTTGACTGAAGAATTAGAATTAATTAACAGTCTACTATTTACGTGTTGCTTGATAATGGTTATGAAACGATTTTTGAGATTATACCTGCCTAGTACATTAAATAAATATTTCATACAAATAGTTTATACTTTTATCGGAATTGTGACGCATATTTCTCGTACAAAGCAATGAAATATCAGGCGTATCCAATGAAGCCTATTATTATTAATTTAAGTAAATTTTTAAGCATGTTTAATCACGCGGAAAGCAAAACGGTAAACAGTAGTTGAAGTAATTTGCGTCTATTTTCAAAATCGGTAACTAAACATGTAATCCATTTAATTGATTCGAATGCAGTTAATATTACACGTACACTAACACAATTGGAGTGGTAATTTTCAGTTATCTAAATTTTCATCAAGACGCGACATATGCGTACTAATTAACATGAGTAATATTAATAAATGTGGAGATTTTGTTGATTTAATCTCTATCCCCCATTAAATAGTATTAATATAAGTAATGTGTCCTGGAAAGCTACCTTTGACAGCCTACGCCGGCTTTAGGCATCAAGTATGTACTACTCTTCTTTTACATAACTTTAAATCGACACGCTACAACTGTCGTCTTCATACATGGTTACACAAAATACAAGCAGTTGCAGCAAACTATTGGACATGATCGCTTGAGTATGAAACGGCGTTACGCCACCGAGCCGTTCGTTACACTTGGAACGGTCCAGTAAACGGTCACAGTTCGGAGATCACGACAGTCACGTCCAAAGTCTAAGACGTAGAATACAAAATAAGTCATTTGTAAATACCATTACCATTGTATAGCACTGACCTTTGTAGAAGTTGTTATTGTTATTGAAATGCTAATAATTATGAAACATTATTCATTGTGACTATTATAACTTAGGACCTAGCATGAAATGAATTAGTTAATCATATGCTTAATATAAATTATAAATGCTAAACGTTTTCTTACTAGTTTTTTAGTTTCGTTGTTTGTATAGAACAATCACGCATTAATATTTAATTAAATATATAAAACAATTGTTTTTTACGATAAGCGTATTTAATAATAATTTCAATTTATTAATTCTAATTTATTATACATCAAATTGCTTCCTGGAATAACAAAGTAATTACCAATATAATAGGCAATTATCATAGCCAAATCCACGAAAACAATAAATAAATGATTATTTATCCAATATACTTATTATAGGTATTATTTCAATGCCTTAAAAGAAAAAAAAAGGTCAATTTTGATTCTGAGATAATTATCTGAATTACTTAAATTCATGACTTATAAGCGTAAATAAATATAAGCAAAAATATCAAAGAAACAACCCTACTAGAATTCTGCTCATTCCAAACAAAACCGTCATCTATAATCACTTTATAAACCTTTGTAAAAATAGAATCAAACCATGATCCCCGTCCGAACAGCTATCAGACCCACATATTACTGCAAATAGAATAATGCCGGCGACATATCACGTATCGTAAAGTGACCCCTTTGTCTTTGCACTAAGGTGTATGATAAGCAACGGATACAAAGTGACAAAGCCATTTGTTGTCTCGTTATAAAGACTCTTACACACGGGAGACAATGCGAAACGTGTTCCAGCGTGACCTAAGCTGGCGGCATGGGGTGGCATTGTTATCATGGATCCGAGGACGTCTACAGACTTCACTGTCAATTTGACGGCGACATTCGATATCAAACAATACCTTGAGTATAATGGATCAACCTACACACACCGGCACAATTAGGGGAACACGAAATAAAGATAGATTTTTTCAATGAATTTATTTTCTATAATTTTTTA
>DWON01006465.1:0-13831 GCA_018251015.1 Phocides pigmalion okeechobee
AGAGTGAAATGGAAGAGACTCGTTGAGGAGGCCAAGACCCACAAAGGGTTGTAGCGCCGAAGGAAGTAAGTAAGTAATATTGGACAAAAATATGTTACAGCGATAAAATTAGAGTTAAAGACGGCTACGTCATAGGTACAAACTAATACCTAAATTCAATATGATGTTTGAAGGGTGATAGAGTTACATCATGTCGGGAACGTATGACTACCGCCCTCATAATCTGTCGTGAAGGAACTCTTGCCGGTCGCCGGCTTTATTTTGAAGCTACTGAGTTTGAAATACTGAGTAGTAATGCATCAATATGCGACTTCAGACGTCTCCAGTGTTATTTGGATCTTTAGATTGCTACTCTTCTCTCATAAAAAACTATTTACCTGTGATTATATTTGCATTGTGGACAATTTAAAACAGTGTATTAAATAATGCAACGTTTATATACGATTTTAAACTGATATTATCGCGGAATCCAAACATTATGTTATATAACGGGTACTCACGACTAACCATTTTTGTTTTGTTAATTGCCGATATTTCGAACCAGTTGCATGGCTCGTGGTCACGGCGAAACTTTTCAGTTTCAGTTCAAGCGAAATGTATGTAATGTATAAAGTTTATTTTAATATTCTGTTATAAATTAGACAACATAAAACAGTATATTAAATATATAGGTGTTTTTTTTCGCTACCGGCTTGAGAAATATCAAAATAGCGACTGACAACTATGCCAGCTCTTACCGTTAAATCTTCGTAACCGATCACCGTTACTTGGTGACTAAGACTGCTACAATTATAATTAATCTAAGATGTAAAATTCTGCCAAAAAGATTGGAACTTAATGTAATACAAAATACATTAATATTTTTTCCCATATCATGGACATTATTTATTCACGACTCTTTCTCAGATTATCTACGATTTCTAATCAGTGCTTCTTTATAAATTGACCACTATGCACATTTCTCATAAAAAAAATATTTCAATGTATACAATAACAGTGATTGATAACAAGTTTCAATATATAATAACATTAGTAACTACTTATATACACGATCGCAGCTATTTCACTGCGACTTTTGTCTCCAACTCTATTCTATTATCTTAACAAGCTCTTATTGTAATAAAAAATATCTTAAAATATATTGGACGCACTTCTAACACCAGCTTTTTTGGTAAATCAATTGTTTCCATTTAATTCAAAAATACAAAAGTAACATAAGACATTTCTTAATCTTAATTCGTTAAAAGTGATTCTATGTTTGAAGCAGGTACAATTTGGAATAATTTTAATTATACAGAGATAGTTATATTAATTGGTAAGCGCAGAGGTATGTTCTTGTGAACTTGTTAATGCTAAATCAAAGATTGAATTTCATAAATTTCAGTATACCGTACAAAAACCGTACTTGACGAGAGAAAATGAAGACTATAAAAATAAATATACCGTATCATATAATTGAATGTTATGAACATAGAAATCTAATTTATAAATAATTTTAGATGTAAGCTTAAGATCTTGTAGTTCATTTTTCAATTATTTTTAGTCATTATAGAGCATATAAAATTGAATTTTGTTTTTTATTACGAAAGATTAAGAAACGGGCATGCAGGCCATCTGATGTTAAGTGGTCACTGCAGCCCATGGACCACCACGTCCAATCTCAAATAGAACAGAAGTTCTATTTAAGGATGGATGCGGATGTGTTGCTACTCTTGAGGACTAAGATGATCGCCTCCGATAATGTGTATCCAGAAACCTCCCCAACCGAAACTCAATGCATGAATAATATTTTTAATGCATACAAAATTAAAATAATTTAAGGAGTATTCCAAGTATTTGACTACTAGACTTCTAATGTGCAAGGCTGTATCTTTGTTGACTATGATGATGGTATGATGGCTTCATAGGGATGCAGGGATGTGGTAACCATCGCATAACCATCACAGGTGTGCCAAGTACACTTTCAAGCCAGGCGACTATTTCAGTCCTCCAAGGTAGCAATGCATCTGTACATATTACAGACAGAACTTTAGTAATCTACAGAAACCATTTATCATAAGTTAGCAAGCCCTTATTTGCTATTCTCCCAAGATAAAAAAATAAATATAATAATCAATAATATTGCAAACATTAACTTACCATAAGAATCATTCTTTACTGCATATTCTTAAAGTCCAGATTAACCAGTCTTTCAGTATTCTGTGCAAAGCTTTTTCGTTGGTATTAATCTGAAATGTGTACAATAATAATTAATTAATACTTCGTTTCATACCGATCTGAATTCATTGACATAATATTAAAAACATTAATTGTGACAGGCAGGATAATGGACATTATAGAGGAATGGACACTTTAATGATATAATCTGGTAGGACTTACCAATATACAACTTATATCTTTCTTGTGCGCTTCAACTAGGAAGGTACCACCGCCATATTCCCTGTCGCAACAAATTTACTTCCAATATAAAATGGACCTCAGGACCATGAAAGAAGTTACACTTTATTGAAATATAGTACTTAGATATAACTGAACAAATATACACTACTTCTTTTTGACTGTGTTTACTGATAAAAGGATAAAACATTCATTCAAAATTACACGAGTTAAAAAGGATTTAAAAAAGGCGGTCACGATCGAATAGAGAACAGATTAAAATAAAAACTAACTAGGGATGCAATACGCGTATATACAGACACGTACTCGAATGTTTTCAGTCGATACAGAGTGTTTTTGATACAACCAAGTACTAAATAGATATCGATCAAAAATTGACAAATTGAATTCTCTTATCATATTTATGTTCAAATAAAGCAAACAATTGTTAATGATATAACATACATAATATACAAACTTGAACGCGTGTAATTTCTGTCTTGTCTTCTTAAAATCTCACAAAAAAAATGTGCTACGAATAATTCGCGATATTTTTTAGTCGAGACGAAATATGACACTGTATGGCGATTATAGTATTTAATAAAAGTGATAATTTGTCAAAAAAAATGACGTTTCATCACACATGATCTGCATATATTATTATGTTAATGTATCATAAATAACTATCAACCTTCTTTTCTTTTCATATTTGCAAAAAAACTCACTCGTAATAGACAACGCCATCTTCCTTGTAATGTGCCGGTAGATGGCGTTGTTTTCTAAGTGTTATAAAGATAGGGAGTTTTGCCATTTAGGTCTATCGACTTTAAAAAGTTTTTTGGATTTTTCTATTGTTACGTTTGCTAAAGTCTCAGCATTCAATTTTCGCGTAGACTGGAGTATCAAATCAAATTTATAGAACTTGAAATGTTATTCTTAATACCTATACCTACAGATGTAATGTTCGCCCCTAGTCTTGTAGCACCGACCTAAACACAACACTTTAATTGCGGGAAACACTGCTTTGTTTTACTTTTCACAATGCACATAAGGCTAGCACACAACTGCTGTGTCAATACCAATCTGTATGAGCTTACCTACATGCGAACGCAAGTGCTGTTTTTATATAGACGATAAAAGACTGCGGGCGTAAACAGTGGTATATTCAGTGCACTACATGGATGCCGAAAAACAACTGATGTGAATCGTTAGCATATCTCCAGTCTAGAGATAACAACTCCAACCTAGCGTCGCCGCTCGCAATGCTGAATTCATGATAATGTGAGCGCCGCAATTAAAGTGTTAGTAAAAAGTATTTCTAGAAATTAATCACTTACGCTAGGAGGGTTGAAATGAAAAACCATTCTCCCATTCAGGAATTTTATTTTATTGTTTTACAACATATAGGAACCTCACATCTAATAATGGTATGTCGACATTAACTCATAATAATAATGCATACGATATAAAACACTACTTATAAACATCTATGACTAACTACAGAGTAGGTACGCTTAGCAATACAAATTCTTATAACAAAATTATAGATAAAATCTCCATGCACAGATACGAAAGAAATATACCTTTAAAATAAGTACATTAATGACAGAAAAACTTAAAATTACACGCACGGATAACCGTAAATATAATTAAAATAACTTTAAAAACTTAATAACTATTTATTAAGAAAAGCATTTAAGTCAATTGTTAAACTATAAAAAGAAGAGTATCTTTAAATATCCCGCCAGAACGAAATATTTCGGCCAGGTCTCATTCGGCGAATGAAATATAACATGTTTAAAGAAACTGTACCAATTACTTAGTCCATCTTAATATGTATAATTATGAAGTATAAGATATAGTCTATCTTATGTAATCTTCAAACCAGTATATGCATCTGGAAGTCGATCACACCTTTGACCTTCGTACTCTTGAGAAGTAATATAGAACGCCACAAGGAAGCAAGTTTGCCTTGTCAGATTTTTCCAATGAACACAGAAGTCACAGTGTTAATATCACGCCGAAAGTATTTGTCGATACCAGTGCAAAAGAAAGTTAAAGATTAGAATCTTATTTGGCTATTTATTAGACAAAACTAACGGCGTAGAATTTTACAATCAATTCATTAATCAGATCGATATGTAACAGAATGAAATAATACTTCTGCTGTAATAATAAAAATAAGCTAAGACATGTTCCTAACAAACTAACAGCTACACCCGCGCTGGAATTTGCGGTAGAAACTAGAAAACAATCATTAAAATGAAAGTAGATAAGCACATGACCCTAGAAAAATTACAAAAATTCAAAGCCACTCAGACAATCTAAAACAAAAATAGTTAGATAAACTCTAAATAATAATTGCAATAGATCCCGACCTGACCTTCACACTTAAAATCTAAAAGAGAAATTATATCTAAGTTTACAATAAAAATGTTGGGTCAAAAGTAAGATTAAGCACAATACTATCTAATAATAAAGTATTAAGTATTAACAATAAAGTATTACAAAAACAAACAAATTATATTTACGAGGAACAAAATAATTATAGAAACCCCACTCTATAATTAGTCCTCTTCGCTAAAATAATACACGCGTGTCAAAATTTCTTGCTTGACTAGATTGAGACAGTTAAGAAATGTCGCAATGATAATACGCAAGATTATGATGCGTGTACTAACAATGTAGTATAAGCTAATTAATTAATGTGAATGTATGGTGAAATGCTTAATTCAGTAGTATTTGTAGCGAAATATCCAATATTTTGACAATGAAGTAGCATTCAGTCCATCTTATAGTAAGATGATCACTGCCGCCAATTTTTTCCATGGGACAGAAGTTCATTCTGAAGTTAACCAGATGGTCGCTATAATCAGCCATTTAGGGTCATAATGTTGTTGCTTCTTAAGCTAACATAAGGCTTTGACTATACGTTCAGTATTTAGTGTGATCTGGCGATTTTATTAACTTTATGATATAAATCATCATATATCATCATATATCATCATCCGACGAAACGTGAGAAATGTAGCTTCAATTCAATATTTATCGCGTCAATATGTTGATCACACGCACGCAAAAATGAATCAATGGAACGCGTGCGGAAGTACGTTTATTTTTCAACAAAAAAGGAAATTATTAAATAAAAGAAAATAACCTCAAAAATTAAAGAGTAACAATGATCGTTTTATATTTACCATTTTTGAACCACTAAAAACGGGATGGGGGAGTTCATCAATATAAACAGATAAAATAAAAAAGAAAAGAATCATAAGGCAAACAATTAGAAATAAAATAAGACGCGTGCCTTGATGACGCCATGAAAAAGCCAAAACTATAGACACATTTAATGATGTTCCAAATCCATTTTTGACGGACTAAAAAGGAGAGGTTATCAATTAGTTTGTTTTTTATTTATATACTCAATACAATCGCTCTGATTTATGTTTGTCGGAATGTTCATGTAAAAATATTGGGGCGTGTAGCCACTTCTGCAATAAATATTGATCGTCTAGTCTTCGCCTAAGCAAGCTAATGCAACAATAATACTAGTTAATGATGAAAGATGTCTGGTTAGTACAAAACATTAATATTAGTGAGTTATAAATGGGCGATTTTAGTGATTTATTTTATAAGCTCACACTAGACACCATAATTATGTATTGTCTTTATTTTTAGAAGTAACAAAAGAAATAGTTTCATAGTGTCTCATTATATGAGAATTAGCGTATCATATTTAAGATACCTGCTAGTCCGTTATGAAATATATAATAAAACCGAACTTTATAAAATATAATATGATTACATAGGGACTAAAATTACCTTTAGGCAATACTGCTTTAAAATCTATGAGACCGCAATAATAACATAAGATCTCTAAGCGCACATACACACTAGTGATTAGTCGTTAAGGCGTTTTTTACACCTTTGCACCATAATAATGAAATGACGTGCTAAGTTACACATTATAACTGTTACATACATGTCTGGGGGGAGGCCTATGTCCAGCAGTGGACAAGTATGCTACCTTAGATTTGGGTATTTTTGTAATCTGTAACAAATCTATGGTTGTTATTTGACTCTATGTACATAGACAAAAAAAACATTGATTTATTGTTAGTCATTAATGTTCGTTGTACTCATTTTAATTCCTATATGATCCTGTTCTTGCAAAGTGACTGATCACGTGACGGTGGCTTGGACCGCGGTTTTTAGCAATGAACCTAATTTTGATTGTGGGATATCCGATTGTTTTCATGTTGCCTCACTTGTAAGTGTAGCCGGTAACAGCAATTCTCCAACCATAAAACATGAAATGCTCCATCGCAGATTATGAGGGCGGCGGTGGTTAAGACTTCAGCTGAGCTAAGCTCAACTCAACTCAGCTCAGCTCAGCTTAGCGCAACTAAGCTCGACTCAGCTCAGCTCGCGGTTAAGACGTCCCGGTGCAGTGATATTTGTAAACTACCCACGCGACTAATCAATAGTAGATATGCACGAGCACTAAATATAATTAACGTATAAACAATTTTATATTTAAATACCTTTAATATTTGCGTCATCAGAATATTGTGAGAACTGGATAACATCCATTCGAAGATGTAATAAGGTGTATCTAGAGGAGCTAACTTACTGAAGCCATGTTTTTAGAATTATGTCACTATTATTATAAATTTGTGATAAAAAAGTAGAATTAAATATCGTATTCGTTAAAACGGCAATACTGACCAGTGGCAAGAGAATTCTCACTTTTTATTTTAGTTTGTAGTATGCATTGATTGCATATGCACTGATATCTATCATCTGCATACATTCATAGTCTATGACGTAAGTGTATAATTTGTTTAAAAACATTCATATGAATTTATTAAACTTCATAGTCAGTTACAATATGCCATTACAACAACGAAATTGATTTTCACAATATTCTGGTGTCATATACAATAATAACTATATATTTATGTACAAACAAACCAAACGTCCAAATAGTAGTAGATTATATATTATAATTACTACACTGACGGACTCATAAACTGCATCAATGTTATTAAACACTGACTTATACGAAGTAATGTAAATTTTTACCCTAATAGACGAATTTGAGACTATGCACATAACTTATTCCCGGCTATAATTTTATCTTTTACTGCAAGTCTCGTATTTTTCATTAATTTTAATCAAAATTTTGCAAACTTATCAAATGATCAAATATCAAATTTGGTGCAGTTTATGAGTCCGTCAGTATATATTAATATGGAAACAAAATATAATGTTAGAAGCTTACAGATGCATTATAAGAAACAAGTAAAGCGAGAGTCGGGCTCGTGGACAAGATTTCCGTAATATCAGACCATCGTACAATGTTTTAGTGTCCAATATATTTTAGATTAGTTTATTTACTTCGGGACATCTATACATATAATAAAATTGTAACCGATCGCTGTCTGTACATGGCAAATACATTTAAAAATGTATAGTGGGTTGCATTTATATGCGCAAGAGAACCCAAAACATTACTTTTTCATTTTGTCTGTATGTTAGCGAACGCTAATTTCAGAAACGGCTTACGATTTCAATGCTTTCAGGAGGATATTGTTATGAGCTTCACCTGACATTTACTGTTTTTTTTTTATTTTAATCAGGTAACAAATAAAGAAGTTGTCTATTTATGTCAATCGTCATCGGATGAAGTTTCGGGCACAGCTAGTATTGCATAGAGATAGCATATGCCATGAAAGAGAAGTACGTGGAAGTGTCTTACTGACACAATTACAAAAACAACGATATATTGGGAAAAACGTAGCTTTTTCCGTGGTAAAAACCCTTCAATTTACGATAATTATGAGCCCGATCAACACTTGTTCTGTAATTTTAATCTGCCATCGCGTAATACATTTTAGTATGTAACGGGTACTCACAATAAGTTTTTTATTTGTCGTTATTTCGAACCATAAATATTTATTGAAATTACAAACAGTGCTGTGTTCAGTTCGAAAAGACACAGTTAGTATTGTACATATGTCATGATATGGAATCAAGAAAATAAGCACGAAATAGATGGAGGGTAGATAGATTAATCTACCACTAGCACTACTAACAGTTTCTCCCGTTTTCCCGGCAGCTACCTTCCCGTGAACCCGGCAGTTTAGCCGTGACCACGAGCCTTGCAACTGGTTCGTAATATCGACAGTTAAAAATCGTTTATCGTGAGTGTAAATTAGCTAATAAAATAACACTTCGCCTGATTTATACTTTTGCTATTTTAATTTAAAGATTACGCAATATTAATTTAAGTTTGTAGTTATATTTCACCGCTTTTACAAATGCCAATAGGTATAGGATAGAAATTACTTCTTTTATACAGACTCAATTTTTATATACTGTAATCCGTTAGTATGTCTGTCATAGCAAAACATATCGTGTGAAAATTTTATTCAGTAACTATTACGGTTGAGAAGACGCAATAAAGTATTGTGTCTTTCAAAGGATTTTTTAATAATACACAAAGTGTAATTTCGATGTCTATTTTTATGTTTGAGAGGTAGTAAATGAGCGTGCAGGCGTCCTGATTTTAACTAGCTGCTGAGGAACATCCACATCCAACCTCGAAGTAGAGTGAAGCCCTAATCGAGGTCTTAGGTAAATGTTGCTTCCCAAAGTATTGGCGTCCAGTGACAGACATAAAAACAGACAGACAAAATGGGCATAACATTGACACATTAGAAAAGACACCGTTATCATCCACTTTAGGTGCATTGTATATGCACTAGGTTAACATATGGCTAGAGCTTTTCCAGAAGTTTTTTATTAGTTATAATACTACCAAAAATTATTTAATTAAATCTTCTGGAAATGATATTTGATTTGATTTTAATATAGGTCTGTGAACCACTACTCCACGTTAAATATTCATTGAATAAATATATGTAAAGTATAGAAAATTGGTACTTGTAAAATGAGACACAATTGAAACTGAAAGATAACAGAGTAGCTTGCCGCTTATTAAAAGTGATAACTTGAATCATTGCTTAAGAAAATTTCAATAGACTTCATTGTTTAATTTAAATACGAAAAAAAAATATTTGTATTATAATAAGTGAAGTTCGTAGACGTTTCGAAGCATACGTAATCAACAAATGAGTCGCAATGAACACAAAGACATAATGATCAACATAGAAAGACAAAACATCAAAAGCAATCTAACTATTTCGGATTTTCGCTCAGTGGCGACTCCTTTTAGGCAAGCTGGCACCGCTCGGACCAGGTTGCGGATCCTGTAAATAAATAAGCAGGTTTCGCTAAATATCCTATGATAATCATCATATTTCTATCATAATGGATGTTATGACACGTATTAACATAACACGTTTTAAATAACAGTTTTTTTCTCGCCGGCTTTTTTCTCCCGATCAACTTTAACCAACAGGGCGCTCAAAGCCGATGTACTGATTTTACACTTTATCCTAGACATTCATTAAGTGTATGTAAATAACAATATCTTACAATGAAATAGAATATTTGAATTTGAATATGGATGGAGATTTTTTATATGAATACTAGCTACCCAACATGTATGTTTACCATTTGTGGTGACCATACAAATGGTAAACATACATGTCTATTTCTATATAATTATATACCTAAATCTATTATTTTCCACACGGACGTAAAATATATCATCACGCTTATCACACAAATATTTTACCTGGACAGGAATCGAACCCACTATCTTCGCCTTAACAAACCATCTGACCAAGATGCCAATTAAAAAAACTGGGAACATTACTAGTGGTATACTTAAACATCATAATCCGCTGTAAAGCATTAGGTACTTGTGTTTCGGTTGAAGAGGTGCGGTTGCCGACTACACATTGAAGCGAGGCGAACATCTTAGTCCTAAGAAATAGTAACGCATCTACGTTCAAGCTCAGATAGGATTTTAGTATGTTTATGGTTGAACGTGGATGTCTATGGGCTGCGTCTACTTAACATCAGGTTTGCAGGCTCGTTTGCTACTCTTCTCACATAAAACAAAATGTAACTTGTATTTCTGACCCAGCAATGATTGTTGGTGTTGTTCCGTTTATGTAATGAAAAACAACTCTGAACGTAAACAATGTTAAACAAAACGAGACAAATACAATATAATTAAATAAAACTACTTTTAATGGGAATGAACAAAAAATTCAACATTCGACAAATATCAAACGAGAGCTGAGTCTGTTTTGGCTTGCGGCGATTGCGAGCCCCGGGCTACATCTCCCCAGAGTGGGGTTACCATCCGTTCAGACCCGGACATGTAAGGACAGTCCTTGTTGACCTAATCTGGATTATCACGCCTTCAAAAGTCCTGATCTTCGATAATTTCTCCTAAGTCTAAAACAGTATCAAATTATCTAGACCACTTTCGCCAAGCCGCATGCAGCTCTTTCAATGTAGTATGTTGCCTCTTTATTTACCATAAACTATTTAATTGAAAAGATCCTCATAAATGTATCCATAGGTATAACTATCTATTTTGTATACTGTATTCATATCAGTAACTGTAGTTATATTATTGGATTATTAATAAAATAATAATAATTTTATAACTTAAGTTTGTTATACTAAAACAATTGTAAGTTTTTATATACTTAGATACTATTAGTGGCCGCGACTATGTTCGCGTTTTTTGAAATAAATGTAGTGTTAGTTACTCCCCGTACCAGAAGCTTAACCATATTTTAGTGACGCTTTAAAATATGGGAAAAAATGTTAATTGCAACTTTTGGCTCTTGTCTTGAAGGTTGCCGACCTCTGATCTAGACGATGATTCTTATGGTAAACTCAGTGTCCTCTGATGAATATACAAAGTATGCGACGACCAGCGCCGTACAGCGGGAAGGAATTAGATGCATAAAGCCGAAGACTGGGCTGAGTGGCGCGACTTGGGAGAGGCCTACGTCCAGCAGTAGACTGACACGGGCTGAACAAGATACTAAATATACAAACCTCTATTCAAGATGACTGTTCCGGCATCTGGTCAGGAGAAGAAGTCCCCGAGCGGCAGTAAGCCTGCCATTTAGCTTCCATCTTCATGTTCTCACGGGCATTCTTCAGCTTAGTCAACTCGATGACCATCGCTGCAATTGAGTAGTAAACCATTATATTATATACTAGCTATTACCCGCACCTTCGCTCGCGTTGAAGACCTTAAATAAATACAAAAGATCATTGTAGCAATGGATAGCTATAACAATAAACTCGTACCTAACCTCAAAATTTTAAATAATTTTTGTATTGCTTATATGTGACAGAGCAATACAAAACAGCTGAAGCTACAGTCAATAAGATATTAATTTGAAGACTTTGAAGTTGTTAGATTTTAATTTTTTTTTGACAAAAAATCATGTCTGCCAATTTTTTTTTAAATAATGACTTTTTTAATAAAAAGTATCTTATGCCCTCATTAATATCTTTCATGATAATCGGTTGAGTAGTTTCAGCGTGAAAGCGTAACAAACAAACTTACATTCACATTTATAATATTAGTAGGGAAGTAGGGATGACATGAGTTACAGATGATTTACTGAAGATTTAAATGTATTATTAAACTTTCATTTACACTGACTCTTGATAAGATTACAAAGGAATCTGAATTTGCCGGGATTGCCTCAATATGTAGCTCGACCGAAAAAATATACGATTATCCTATCAGGTACACAACTACGACTCTTTAATGGTATCCCCTTTGAGATAATTTTGTAAATCTTATTATATATTATACTAGCGACCCGACCTAGTTTATTTCGGGTAATAGAGTTTATATTTACTTATATTAGTTTTTTTTAATACACGCTGGGTACTTGGGTTTTCTTTAATACACCTAGTTGCAAAAAATAACAATTAGAAACATCTATTTTATACGACGACTAAATTACCATATTAAATTTAACAATTTAATTTTTTGCTCAATCTATAAAAAAAAAACTTAACCTATTATGCACAAAAACCTTTAACAGGACTCAATTTACCTGTTGTCGAAAACTGTGAGAAAATCCCTCCAGTACTTTTTGGGTTTTTGTGAACATACAGACAGACGCGACGGGGAACTTTGTTTTATAAAATTTAGAGATAAGAAGTCAAACTAGAGATTTATGATGCGAAATTAAGATCGAATACATATTATTATCGAATACGATTATTAAATATTTTTTTCCCGCGACTTCGTTCCCGCATTACATCAATTGACATAACTTCTTTATTTGTTTTATTTACTGAAGCGATTTAAATGAAGAGAACACTGAATGTTGAATACTGAAAACTGCGTTAAATCCGAATAAGCCGTCTGAATTTAGCGTGCACAAATTTACACACATACAGATAAAATGAATAAAAAAAATTTTTGGCACCCTAGTATAAAATTTTAAATATATTTGCCATATGTACAGACGGCGATCAATTACAGTTTTATTATATCTATATGTACGTATATATATAAATTGTTCCATCACAGTGAAAAAAAAGTTTTATGCAATAAATCCGTCAAACAATCCCAATATGAGTGTTTGATCGCTTTGTGTAAAGTCAATAGACGCTCCCTGTTTAACTTTGTGGCCGTCAAAGGGATTAAATAGTTTGAAAATAGTGATAATAAAACACAGTAAAATGTTATGGAGATCTAAACGAGTACATTTTTGTAAAGGTGGAAGAACTAAATTTCGGGGAGATACTACAGTCGCCCTCATAATCTGCCGTAAAACATTACTTATGTTTCAGATGAGAGGTTGCGGATTCCGACTACACTTTGAAGTGAGGCGAACATCTTAGTCCTTACGAGTAGCAACGCATCTACGTTCGAGCTCAGTATGAGTCTATGGGCTGCCACTACTTAACATCAGGTGCTACACTTCTCACATAAAAAAAATAGTATATAGGATTTTGCATGTTAAAGTGATCATTTACTACTAAAGATTTCCTTTGTTAAGTTTCTTTACCCAAACTACCCACGTGAAATATTGACGAACTCAATTTCTGTGCCCAGAGCAGGACCCAACTTTTAACCCTAGCCAAATTTAACATTTAATTTTAACATTATAATTTTAAGCATGTATTTTTACATATACTTTTACACTAAATCGATAATTATATTGAACACATTAAAAATTTAAACTCTAACCAAAACAGTTCACTAAGAATCCATGTCCTTGCGATGTCGAGAATACTGACCGTATATAGCAATTGCAATTAGTACGAGTCAGTACTCGTGGCTCAGTAGCCAACCTACTTCTCGGCAACAGCGTCCATCAAATATGAGAGTAATTAAAAAAGTTATTGGTAGCCGGATCCCATAAACTAAATGATTTATTTTCAAAACTCATATTAGTGTAATTATTAGTTTAAAAGGTGGTAGAGCCGTTAGCGCTCGCCCGGGGCGGCACCACCGCCACCCTCATAACCCGCCGTAAAGCAACAT
>DWON01006466.1:0-13831 GCA_018251015.1 Phocides pigmalion okeechobee
TGGTTGTCCATGGGCTGCGGTGACCACTTAACATCAGGTGGCCTGCATGCCCGTTTCTTACTCTTTCACAATAAAAAAAAAACTATTTTTAAGCAGGTAAATGGCAAACGAAATAGCACTACCGATTTAACGCTTTTGTCACCAATAGACATCAAAAAGTGAATGTTATCAGATTCTTTGCATACTTACATATTTGTGTTTCTTTGCTGCTATGAAGCAAAAACATCTGCGGAGGTAGTTGCCGCTCAGGCTGAGGTTGGAGACTTCCATAACCTTTTAAGTACCTTAAATATGCCTATATGCCGTTTTAGGAATACATTTGACAAGCTTTAAGCACGATCTACCAATCATTTCACGCTATGTATCCGCTATCCATTATATAGAAATATGTATGTTATCTGTAAACTATTTTCTAACAAGGTGATTATTTTAACATAAATTATTTTCAATTCGTTATTGCTTTGATCCAAGACATGACATCATAATGTATAGCCTATAAAGAGAGGTACAGTTATTCTTAGTATAAAATTTGAAGCAGATCAAATCAGCATTTTTCGCGACATAGAAAAACAAACATATCCCTTTTATATATTTAAATAATGAGAAAAGACGGGATAAAGAAATCCTATATGTAATCATTGTCCATGTTATATACGATAATGTCCCTCTTAAATTTGTATATTTAACATAATATTAACATAACGTTTATTTTTTTTAATTGCGTGCATGTATTCTAAATGTTTACATGATCATAAATAAATAACAATCTACTACTGTAACTGGGCACGTATCTTCTCTCCAAATAAGAAGGCCAAAGTCCTCCAATGGCCAATTGTGGATTGAAAGACTTCACACACTTTGAAAACCTTATAGAAATTTCTCAAGCATACAGGTTTTTGAACTAATATTTTCTTTCACCGTTAATGCAAGTAATAATTAATTTCTAAAATGTATATAAATTCGAAAAATCAGCGATGCGTGCTATTCGGCTCCCGGAATAGAATCTTAACCTCTGGGTTATCAGCACGTTCGTTCTACTTATACTAAAAACATCATTTTAAAAACAAAAAACACAGAAATGTCTATATAAATATGATTCTTAGAGACACCCTACCCACCCTTCAAGTTACGTAGACGAATATGTTACAGTGGTAAAATGACGTAAAAGGACATTGACCGAACTTCGACTTTGAAAGTCATCTCTGTGTTCAACCTTGTTACACAAGAGTCGCGAATCGTTATTCGGGTGCTATAGTAACACCTTCTAAGATTTGGGAACTCTAAACGCTTATGGGAGTTGTGTCGAAATCACGCCGTGTATCTACATTTATATTAAAATTCTGCACGAGCCATCTACTCACACTGAATATTTTTTGGAATATTATATTCTAACAGTAATTATGATCAACACAGCAAACCCACAGCAACAATGAGAACAACGTTATCCATGACTATCGATTTTATGATTAAATAAAACTAATAAATAAAAATGGAGTAAAATGGATTTGAAAAAAAAAGAAGAAAAGTTACATTTGAAAAATAAGACGGGATGTTTATCTTATTCCTATCATACTCAAATAATGAGTACAGAGTGGTGGAGAGGTGGAATGGCGATCTCAGAGAGCGTCATACCGTTTGTCGCCATGCTATATGAGTTGGTCTTATCTTCAAGACGCACCAATACACATTTCGCGTCATAAATTTTCCCCGTGATCTTTCTGTTACCCCATCACGCGAATATTTGACCAATTTTAATGAAAGTTATTTTACTTTATAGACTCAGGCTTTACAATACAGTTGTTACGATAACTTACGCATGGATGTATATTTTCCTTTTCCTTTTACCACTTTCTTTCCTGAAAATTAACGTGTAACCATGGGGACCGTTAGTTATTTCTATAACCTACTAATTAAATAACGACTCCCAGCCGATATGTAGTACAATGTCCCGGATTCTATTCCCGGATGAGCGGAAGTTGAAAATTCTTAAGACATGTTTTGTTGTATGTTGTCGACCATTTTGTAGATATGTGTGTCCATGCCACATAAGGGAAAATTTAAAATCACGGTTGTGGAGTGTGACCTCCTTACCTATTCATAACGCTATGCGATTTTTAAAGAAGTCTATTCAAAACGGTTCACAAAATAATGAAAAACTATTTTTTGTTTTAATCTTTACTGAGAATCTATGCAAATTTAATGTAAGTAAAGAAATTAATACAATAAATAGCTATAAAGTTTGTCACTGTTTTAAAATAACGATATTAGTATATAGTGTTACACATAATTTACTTATTAATCTCCTTAGTCCTACTATGTATTTTATTTGTTGGGGGAATCACAAGTTTACTTCATGACGGATTTTAAGGTCGGGGATAGTACCTCCCCTAACCAACTATGGTTGTAACGCCTTGCAAACAATCTTATTTAAGATCCATTGACAACATAGTCAATTAAGACCGGCGTCACATGCTTCTATTAAAAAAGTAAATGATAATAATTAATCTTAGAATCGATTTACCTAGCAATAAGTTTTAGATTGAATATTTCGTGAAGTTCAGACCACCCACGAACTTCCCACAGCTTTTAATTCGATATGCCTATGAAATATGTTCAAAGTGTTATTTTGTTGCGTATAAAGTTATTTGTATTCTATTACGAATTTCTAATTTATGCATATATTTGGTATAGTTATGATATACCTAATAAGGAAGTTTGCGTTTAACATAGTAGGTTCAACATAAAGTGAAATAGAGGATGAATTTCTTAACGCAATGCACCAATTTTTAATATTTTAGACATTAGTAAAGAGAATAGTAAAGGTGGTTGTACTGTTCGACCGGAAAAGTACCACCGCCACACCCTTTCACATGAGGCGATCATCTTAGTTCTTAGGCGTAGGAACGCATCTATGGATTTAGGATTTTAAATGAGGCTTCTTTATAGAGTTGATTTAACATGTAAATGTGGTAAATGCCCATAGGTGATAGAGAGCACTTACCGTCGAGGGACGACTCTCTTGTTATAATTAATCTAGCCCTTTTCAATATTATGATGTATTGCGATTTGGATAACGTAAAAACAGTTTTAAATCAAGTTTATAATATTAATTATATTTAAACCGAAATATTTTTCATCACATCATTCCGGCTTTTAAGAGTTTTACCAATAAAATATCGTATCGGTGTGTATCATGAGGATCTAAACTTATTATTTATTATCAAAGTGCTCGCATCCGGAGAGCTTTGTGAACCGTATTTTCATGTCGTCATTGATTTTCTCCAAAACAAACAGGGGTGCATCCAAGGGTAAAGGGGAGAGCTGGCCATTTTGCGTCCCTAGTTCAAGGGCAAGCGTTTTACCGTTGATAATTTCTGACGTTAATCGATAAAGTTGTTTTTGTTCCTACAATGTAAATAACTAAAGTAACAGTGACATATTATTTTTAACTAGTACCTAGTAGTAATTTTAAAGTTGGGAGAACTATAGTTTGACCGGGGAGGTACCACCGCTGCCCTCATAAACCGCACTAAAGCATTACTTGTGTTTTGGTTGGACAGGTGTGGTTGCCGGCTACTTTGAAGTGACGCGACCATCATAGTCCTCAGGAGTAGCAACGTATATACGTTCGAGCTCAGATAGACTACTTAACATTAGGTGGTATGCATGCTCCTTTTCTGCGCTTCTCACATAAAAAAACTAGTCTCATTACAGGATTTATACAGTTTACAATGTAACTTGCATTCACCATTAACGCTTTTCTTATTGCCGATATTTTGAATCAGTTGCGGATCGTATTCGCAGCTAAATTGTTTTAGCGGGAAAATACTTCCTTGACAGCTCTTAGTGGTAGTTTCACCTGTCTATCCTACGTCTAGTTAGTTAGTCTCCTATCACAATGCACAGCAATGACCGTATATTTACGCAGACCACTTTGAATTTTATGTGATTTACGTTATTCTAAAAATAATAGCAATTAGAAGTGTTAATCGCAAGTATTCGTTAGACATTATAATTTGTATTGCATTTAACCGTTTCATGCTTAGCGTTTATTCAAGTTTAAGTTAATCAGGTCATTGCTTAAGTACCTAAAAGGGTCATTGTATATTTTCAAAGTAGGTACCAAATATATTTCTCAATTAAGTTATTCATTTGAGAGACGGAATTGATCCAAAAAATGCGAACATTACATACCTACTTTGAAAAACTGTATGTTTTTGACATTCTGGATTGAACAGATTATGTAACTCATTTTCAAAACACAAACTTACTTAAAGGGGAATACTCAATTACCTCGTAAATATAAGACAATTAAGAAATGATATAATGTTAGCAGACATGTCACTGTGATAAGGGAAATTTGCGTATTTTCATATTTACGAAATTTTAATAGTATCGATAATTTTGGAAATAACTGATATCAGAACAGACAAGGTAGTGTGGGGTAACATCCCCAGCAACCCCCTCCCCGACTTTGTCGAACACAATTTGTGAAATCTACGTAGAAGAGTTCACTGAACTGTAAAATTTGTACGATTACACGTGAAGCCCGCTGATGGAAACTGGTCATTGATTTTGCATACAATACAACGTATACCGTTTAGTTACTCAAAATTTTTGAACAATGATACAGATAATGTGACAGGTCACTGTCAAATAAATTATTTCGATACCATCACGGATTGTAGTACGTACAACAACGGCGGGGTTATGATCTAATTAGGTTCATAAAAGCATTTATTCAAATATATTTTATTTATTATAAAATATTTCTAATGATTTACATTAAAAAAATGATACAATTATTATATAACAATGGTTTAGGTGTACTTCATTTAATTAATAAATAAAATAAATACTGTAATGTAACATATTAATAACAATTTTTACAAAACATTTTATACAAAATAACATTTAGCCAGAAGACCTTTAATGTAACAATTTCACATTATTATGGCTTTAGCTACTTAATTATAACATTTTAATTTGTCCCTTAGTAGACGGAAATGAACCTTGCGATAAAAGAATTTTCAATCAATTTCCTTTAATATTTTTAATAAGCCTATTACATGTTCGGAGCTTTTGTCAACTTTGAAGTTATTGGGTTTCAGTAAGCAGCTTGATGTTACCTACATATTATATATACTTACTTGTAAATATAAGCATTGATTATACGAGCCAGTTACATTCTTCTCAACTTCAAAGTTGCTATTGGACATATCTTAGTATTGGACCGCGTGCCGCTAAAACATTTTCTTGACCAATTCTCTCACAGACAATAAATCTCGTAAAATGCTTCGGAGAGAAGTATCATGGACCGTTGGTGGGGTGAGCAGTCGGGGTAGCCTTAGCTGCAGAATATATTGTTTTATATTTTCTGTGGGTCACTCAACCAACGGATCCATAACTTCGGAACGTTCAAACATTATACGAGTTATCCCACAAGAAGAAATGATTAACAAAATTTGCACCTAACTAAATAAACTAAGAATAGGTGCAGGTATTGCTTAAGCGCGTTATATTTAATATACTTAATTTCATAGTTGTTGAAATTATTTACTATTCTATGAGTTTATTAAAATATGTCAAAAATAGTAGTAGTTACAAGATTGTTTAAGTTAGGCAGCAACGACTACAATTTTTTTTTCGTTAACTCTAATACAAATCGATTATAGAGATAGTACCTACGTTTGATTGATTCATTTTCTAAATTTCGACTTGCATCCTAAGGCTGTAATTAATTTAGCCGCTTTTTATGTAAGTCAAATTTAAGTATTTTTGTAAAATTACTATTATTTTTATCAGAGTGAAACGTCTGTTAGTGTACTTGCATGTATTTCTTTAAAACGATAACTACTGATTTAATCTACTTCAAATTTTGTACACAAAATGCCAGTACCCCCGGTAACGTCATAAACTATCATGTACCTACCTACCTATCACGCTATATTATATGAAAACTAAGCAATGACAAAAAAATATTATGATTAAGATAATCGACTTTTTAAGCAATAATTTTCAAGCTATTAGCTAATCATGTAATTCAGGGGAAACTAGCAACGCTAGTAACTGATAAACCGGGTAGGAGATTTAGATTTTGCGGGATCACCACCACAACTATATATGCCTGATAGGAGCAATATAGCGTTACTATGTTTGAGAAAGACTTTGTAATACAGAATCATTTTTTCGAAGTGTACCTGCGTACTCTGGAATAGCAGCAAATTTGATGTCGACTTTAAGTATAACTTCAGTTCCCATGGAATTAATTTTTGTTTATTGATTGGGCAAGGGGGGTTGCAAGCTCAATTGCTACTTCCACTACGTGAAAATTCTATGTATTGACGGCACGGCAAACATGCCTTCTAGATTAATCGATACCGACCCAAATGTTTGCGCTTGACACACGAGTAGCTCACTGTACTGTGGTTAAGAGCGCCGTCAGCGTTTCTATTACGCATGGGAACCCCAAGGTATTGTTAAGTTTGACAAACGATGATATTTGTTCACTTCTACTTGTATACGTAAATATATATAGAACAAAAATATCTATTTCCGTTCGTCCTAAATCTTGAATTGCTGAAATTGTTTTTTTTACTGACTGCTTTTAATTTTTGATACTATATAATGAATAAATCCGTGATTTTTATCAGATGTCTGGTATAAATCTGCGGTAAAGATAGGCTGAGGCATTTGCTACAAACTTTAGGTATAGGAATACCTATGTAATTTGAAAATATCGCGTATAATAAGGACAAGATAACTGTAATTGGTCATTTCTTAGTTCCTATACATTGTATTGTGGTAACGCATAGACCAGAGGTACAAGCGCATTGTGTATAAAAATTACGGTATATTAAAGGTTTTAACTTTACGTTAGATACGAGTATCTTAAATTTGGAGTCCTGTTCTATTGACGTTTCGTCTTTTAACAGAACAGCAAGTTTATTTACTACGTTCATGTCCTAAAGGTATTGTAAATTAAATAGCTCGGTACTAGAGGCTCAGTCTGAGACTGAAATTGTTACCAACAAGAGGCCTGGTTCATATCTATGCCGCTAGGGTTCTTGATACCATGCCGCATGGGAACTGACTCCCTTTAAAATTGTTGCATTTCAGCATCTTTTTGGGATATATGTCACTGATAAAGCAAGTGGTAAATAATTTGTAATTATATGTGAATTATTTCGAAAAATGATAGGTAGATTTTTTAACCCCTATCGTATCAATACCACGTTGCTATAGTGCCACGTAGCTAAGACACAATAGGAAGTGATTTGTAGTAGTAGGAAAACAAAATGAAAAGGTAATAATAATAAATTACTTTAACAACGCAAATTGGTTATGTTTGGTCGTCAGTTGTTATATTAAATTACTGTTCATTTCCTCTTTTCCTGCTATCCTTACAAATATTTAAATAGCTGAGCGCACCGACCTCCCCATCGATTTGCACGTTTCGTGCCTAACTCCACAAGCCCTAACTTTACATTTTTAAAATCAAACTCCATTGTTGCGCCTAGGACATACCAACTTGTATGGTCTGTCAGCAAACAGCATAACGTTCTATTATGCCATCGCGCCCAATCTCCCCTATACTTTTTTGTTTAATATTCAAATTTTATAGTCAGGTACATTATTTTTTAAGCTAGTTTTTGTTTATTTTACACTATATTTCTTTTCTTTAATTGTAAGTAAATTATTTTAATAACCACCAATTTCGATGTACACACCTGGCGGACGTCCCACGGCCGGATCATTTCTATCATTTGAAGGTCGTTGTATGAAAAGATACCAAAAAGGTATCCTGCCTGAAATCGATTACACATGCATTCCTAGTTCTGAGAAATAAGATGGTCACCTCATTTATAAGCGAGCTAGTACCTTACTTTTCTACGGTAGTGCAAATATTTATTGCTGGAAAGTGAGACTTTACAGGTCTTACAGATGTAATATCTATAGCTTGGTCGTTTTGAATCTGCTGCAAACATTCATGTATTTAAAATGCGAAGTTAAATGACATTATATAAGTTGTATCAAGGGACTCGACATCATTATCAACAACTCATTAACCTCATTAGTGTCTCACTGCTAAGCACAGACTTCCCCTCAGAACGAGAATGAGTAGGCGATAGGCCACCAACTGACTTCGCTCCGTTTTAAGAATTTGCAATTTCAATGCTGCTCATATGTACTACTTTACTCACGAAAATTTTGTTCCGTGGTAATGCAAGTGCATACGCATACAACTTGCATGCCTTGTTCGGTGGAACTTGGCGGAACTAATTAATAAGGTAATAACATTATTTGTACCCTTGTTCATGCAAATAAAAATATTTGATTTGATTTGTAAGATCAGAGACAGCCTGGCGTTTGAATCCCGTACCCGTCTTATATGAGTTTTAAGTCTTACAACTAGGTTATAAATGCTGTTGAAATATATGGATAGAGGCAATGTTTAACCCCTTAACAAAAAGTTTAAAACTTAAGTCTGTGTTTGGGTGTTTTTGTGATATTCGTCTATTATGGTATCTAGCGCTCTAAGGGGTGAAATGATTTTTTTTTTTAATATGAAGGCAGTTTTTTGTAGCGCTTACATAGATAATGCATGGCTAGATTAGGTATGATCAAACATTTAAACAATAAATTTAGATTTTAGTTCCGGGTACTAATACCTATTTATGTATTTTGTCTTTGCTTAACACCTTGATATGACGTCTTATTAAGACAGGTAATCTTTGATTTTGAATTGTAGTGTTATCTCTAAATATTATAAAACAAAGTCTCTCGTCGCGGCTGTCTGTCTGCACATGACACACTCAGAAAGCACTGGACGTATTTTCTTACAGTTTGTAACAACAGGTAGAGTGACTCCTGAGGGAGGTTTTGGTGAAATTGAGCGAGAAATTAAATAATTAAATTCAATATAATACATGATTTAGTCGTCGTTCGAAATAGATGTTTTAATTGTTAATTTTTGCAACTAGGTAAGGACTGGGTGCATGTATGAAAGAAAAATAATGTAAGTAAATAGAAACAACCGAGTGGAGCTGGGCCGGGCTAGTTCTAACTATATAAAACCTATGTATATGATGTCTCATGAATTCGAACGCAGAGCCCGCTAGCCGCTAGACGATTCGTAAAATACTTAATAAAAATATCCTATTTACTCAGCGCCCCAATATTACTGTACAATTTAATTCGCACGCCAAAGGGACCAGCAAAAGCGTGGCTGGCTGCGAATACAGGATATTGCCTCTTTTTTGCCTGTGATTGTTTGCTTACATCCATGTGGTTTCTGCTATTTCCGATAAAATATACATATGAAAAGCACAGGTAATATGTTGAATGCAGTAGACAAATAACACAGAATAAATATAGATATACAAAATAGATTTTTTTGGAGTTTGTATCACAACTTATCAAGTGATTCGTTTTTTCGTTCTAAATCGTAATTCCGTCCTCAAAATGTCAATGGGAGATAAGCATAGTAGTATTTTCAATGTAAGTAGTTGATACGTTGCCTGGGTCCAACTTATTTTAAAGGGAAGGAAGTTCGATGCGAATGTCCGTGGAATGCAGCAGCCAGTTAGTTTTAGGCTTGCTCATTTGTTTGTTACTTTTCTATTAAAACACGTATAATTTGAGTAGTTATTTAAATATTTCGCTACTATAATATTATAATTGCGATCATCTTTATCAGGTTTTAAATTCATTGTAATAATAATTGCTTTATTAATATCTGCTGGAAAGTAATAATTATAAATTTATTTAATCTCTATAAATTCATTGCATCTCATTTACGTTGTGCTCTTATTACATTTATAGGTACAGTCATTTTCCGAGTTTCGAATTCTTGTTACGGCCGCTATTTCTTCAAATTAGTTGTGTAAATTACAAAGTAAACCTATTTAAAGCAGGTAATTACAATAGTTCAATACAATCATTTGTTTTTTGTACTTTATATTATAAAAGTGGCGCCATCTGCTACGAGCTTTGTGTAAAACAAGGTATTATAATATTATAAAAGAAAACATGGTGAGGAATAGTTGCAAATGAAATTAGCATTTTTATAGCAATATGTTGTGTAATTATGAAATAGTTATCTTAAGTATGTTATGGACTCATTTATATTACATTATTGTAACACCTAAAATAGAAAATATAGTGTTTAAATCCGCAATGGCATTTATAAATATCTAAACAACAAGATTTTTTGACTTTTATAATTTCTTTGGTATTAAATTATCTGAAATAAAGTCAAAATCTGATTTAAAATATTGAATTTCGAAGCGAAAAATATATTTTGGTTCTTTCATAATAATTTAAAATTTAATATAATAAAAATAATAATATGATTTAAAGGATCTCGATCGATCTTATCTAAGCCCTTAGTTATAAATATTATATTTAAAAAATTTAGTACCTATATCGATTGTTAAATTTCAAAGTCTCTTAAGTGTTCGTTTAACGTTACAGAACTGAGGCGAGCAGGTAGAAAGAACCCTTGTCGAACCTCAAATCAAATCTAGCCACTCGTGATGCTTTACAAACTTTACTAGAGGTTACGATTTGGCAACGCCGCTGTCATTTGTTAACATGGCCGGGGGTGTGAGGCGCGGCAACGTCGCATAGCGAGAATTCGTAGGTAGAGGTAATGGCCACTCGCATTTGGCGGGTATCAATATAATTTTAGTTAGCCCAACGCGACCGATCAGTGGCTCAGCCCATTGCTCAGTGTAACCTCTCGTTTTTATGTTCGTAAAGCTCAGTTCGTTTGACGACCTCAAACGAAGTTTTCTGAAATCAAACAAAGCTGCACAGTTCGTCGAGCCACGAGTTAAGTGTTTGTTCAAACGAAAACGTTTTTAGAAGTGATCGCTTTCTTGTTCTTGATAACGCCAACGAGTTTTTACATTAACCATATGAAATTTATATATTATTTTTATTTATGTAACTAATTTTGTACTTTGTGAATTTTTGTAAAGTATTCGTTTAATCAGTTATTAGTGTTGTTTATACATAAAATTATGATTTTGTTTAGTAGGTAAACCAGGTAGGTAGGTGCTTATAAACTTATACGTAGAAACATGTCGTACGTAAATAATTGGCTAAATTGACGAGCATTCAAATGATCGTAATTCAGCCAAATGAAGAAAACAGATACATGAAAATTATATTTGAGATAAGATTATTGGTTGGTACATGGGTACATTCTTTCTTTCATATTTTGTATCTTTCTGGCATAGGCCAGGAAAACACAAAATATGAAGAAACGGAAATGTGTACCTATATAAGGTTAGTAGTAGGTAGCTACTTACTTAGGTATGAAATATATACATATATTATTTTGTTCAGTAACTTGTTGTCATGCAATTAGGTAGTAATAAATTTCTGGTTACCGAGAAATAATAACGTTTTAAGTAAAAAAAAGCGACTTGACTTTTGGCAGTTTTCTTCAGATATTAATTTTAAACTACTTACTTAAACAGTGTTTAAAAGGCTGGAACAAGAGTAAATCTGAAAGGTTGCTAAGTCATTCTATTAGAGTCTTATTTGTAGAATGACTAAGCATGTACAAAATAATGAAATAAAAATAGAAAAATACATCCATCCATATCTCAATACTTTAACAACAATGGTCATTTTATAAAATATGAGAACATCGTATGTCATAAAAAACTCTTATTCAGATTTTTTTACGAAATTTCTTTTTCTAGCTTAGCTTAGGTTAGCTTTTTAAGACTTAAAAGAAAATAAGGCAGTTTTAACAACAAATGAATAAGACGGAAAGGAGATCGTTGAGAAAAACGAGTTAGCGTCTTACAATTCTAAGATTCATGGATATCACGTATAGAAGAGCACTTAGGTACGTTTCAAGTTATTAGGCGTTATATAAAATAGAAAATACAGACGTAAGTGTTATATTGTCTTCGTTGTTGAATAGTATGTTTATTATACTGATTCTGGATGATAGTACACGGTTGAAAGTAAAATTGAAGATGCCCACTTGCTTAGGCGATTAGTTGATACTATTCATTAATTGTGTAAGAATGATTTAGCTAATTTTGACCTCTCCCCCCATGTTAGGGTACGTAAAATTTTTCAAACCCTATTCCTATGTAAGATTCCATTTGGTTAAAAAAATGTTGTTGGAAAATGATCAGTCACACTAAAACTCCCGGTTTGTCGTAGCTACTACAGCAACGATGTTTATTTTTCAACTGATAAGTTGTATTATTTTATTGCGGACAACTACAGATTGCCGATAACTAGATCACGCGATTTATAATATAAAATATGGACTGGGAAAATATTATATAAGAATGGGTTTGACCCTCAAAGAAAGGGTATGTAGAGCTTTTTCCGGGGTCGGTAAAATCTCCCCCTCAGGACCCTTACGTAATTAATGAACGGCCCCTTAAGTTTATTTAATAATAAACACGACATAATAACAAATAATGAGAAAAATCGACAGACCAGACATTGGCGGGAAGAAATTTTGTTGACTGATTTAAAACGAAAAGCTTTGCGGAAACAGATAGGCAGTTTCGCGATCTTAAGAGCGTGGATCAAAATTGAGGCCTAAGTTTAATACGAGGAAACAAAAGGAAATAATGGAATCCCCAAACGAGAGCGAGGCAACAAAGATCAACTTTAAATAATTGTCGAAGCTTGGCACTTGTCTTTGCATTGTCAAATGCCGTAACTTTTGGATCAGGTAACCATATATGAGATTTGTATTAGAAATGTTTATTATCCACGAGTCTAGTGTAAAAAATCATAATCATTTCTTTTCGAGTTATCACTCGATTATAATATTTAAAGGTGGTGTATAATGAAGTCTGGTCAACGTTAGCTGCGGTCCCGTGGGTGAGATGACCAGCGGTGGCAGGGGTGCGCGAGTGGCCGACCGTCTTTGCTTATCCCACCCACGGAACCGCAAGTGACGTTCGTGCGGCTTCGTGAACACTTTACGAAGCATTTAATAATAATTGCTTAAGAGAGAATTTGTTACGAAAACATGTCACTGGCTCGCAGTCTGTAAAGTACCAAATTGTTGAGGGAAGTACTTTCAGCGTAACCATAAATCCCCTGATCGATACCCTGATAAAGAAAATAAATATAAATAACATATGAAAAGAAGGATTTTTCCTTGAAGCACACAAATAAGAGTTAATAACAGATAATTTTTACCTTACCAACCAGCTTCTGCATGTGAGTATTTTCTATGTGATATTTACCATACATACGCTCTTGTCGCAAGTGATCCACATCTTATTAACTAGGATCAGTGTTTTCAGAAATATTTTAATAGAAAATCGTAAAGAAGAACACAGTTCACGTTTCTATTTGAAATCTTGTGTGGCATTCTTAACTCTTAGGGTCATCTTCATTCTATATTATTTATTTTCTAGATATTCGCGCGTAGTGCAATTCAAACGGGATATGACGTAGGTGTTTCATGGTTTTTATAATTCTAGGTGTATCTGTGATCAAGATTTGGACTTGACTGAACTTGGACTACTAAGACACATCAAAGAAAGGAAAGCTCTTTAAATATAAATACGGTCTGGCATTAGTTACATCAGACAATTATGTCATGTCAATTATAAACAGTACAATTATTTAATAATGTATAGCACAAAAATATTTATTAAATTATAATGAATGTATAATAATAATGTATGTGTTACACACAACTTTGTACACACACACACACACACACAAACACACACACACACACACACACACACACACACACACACACACAAACACACACACACACACAAACACACACACACACACACACACACGCGCGCGCGCGCGCATC